>JADDOF010000117.1:0-47712 GCA_019603395.1 Cyrtorhinus lividipennis | reverse complement strand
ACTTTTCAGCCGATCGGACCCAAATTTGGAGGGGGTAGGGGTTTTTGAAAAATGGATTTTCGAGATTTTGGGTGATTTAGGCGAGTGGGGTGTCATTTTCCACTAAATTTTGGACGCTGAATCCAATAAAATGGGTCCCAGAACAATTGGCACCCACTGGAAGAAGTTATGGGTCAAATTGGGTTATTTATTACCCAATTTGATTGTGTTTTCGGGATTTCTGCTACCTAGGCGTGTGGGGCATCATTTTCCACTAACTTTTGGACGCTGAATTCAATGATGTGGTGTCCCAGAACGATTGACACCACCGGAAGAAGTTATGGGTCAAAATGGGTATGTATCCACCCATTTTGTATGTGTCAGGATTTCTGGTGCCTAGGTGTGGGGGTATCATATTCCTCTAAATTTGGACCCTGAATCGATTGGAATGGGTCTGAGATTTTACTCATTTTACTTTCTTGGAAAATTATTTCAAACTCGCACCCACCCACTAAGAAGTTATGGCAGATTGGTAGTTCAGCTACAATAGATAACATTCTATTTTCTTATCCCTCGTTCTTGAACGATCAATTGCTTTTACTGCGCACAGAACAACACCAATCGCCAGTTCGGTTACCACTTTTTCATCCGGCGACGACTAGTTTTCCACGTCGGGGACCGGACTGCTTCATTTCAAAATTATCTAAACTTCCTTGGACACTCACCACCAATCCTCTCTCGCCCCGGATAAAAAGTATTGGTTTAAGAGTGACGACAAGGGTTCAGCATGATACCTAATATTTGAAAGGTCCGCGCCGAAAAGTAAGCGTTATCAGAAGGGCAAGACACAGGTGATGTAAATATTGCCTCAAGAAACACTGGAGAAGGTATCTCACGAGTAACATAACGGGGCTGTTTGCACTATGATAGAAGGAGAACTGTTGACTCAGACCGTGTTCCTGGTCGAGTACGATTGTTCTTTCAACTTCGACCGTAGTCGAAAGAGTAGTCGAGAGAAGTAACATCAAATCGGTTGTCAGTTGACTCTTTGGAGTTTGATAGCTCGAATAAAAAAATTTAGCGGTGTTTAGTGTGGTCAATGCGCACGGGGAGTGGCGGTAAATTACGTTCCCCGTTATGTCCTGGAAAAAATCCAACTATTAACTTTTACATTTCAAGCAGTAACAACCACTATTTAAATAGTACATTATTACGTGACTTATTTGTTCTACTCTATCATCTTCTCAAAGGCTGACCTAAGTGAGTTTTTGGTGCGTGTTTTCTCAATGACTACTACTTTTCCTCATTTCGCCTTCGTAGCTATCGAATTTTCAAAAATCCCAGATAAGTTAAGAGTACATTTTGCGAATGCTAGGTAGATAGGTCACCCGGCCCAGTACTATCGTAGGGCCTGGTGAGTGCGACAGCGACCGAATTTTTACGAGGAGTTATGGTTTTAGCCCGTTTCACTCGTACCTAAATCCATTGCACTGTTCTCAGTGGTACAATTTTACATGCAAGCCTCACCCGCTTGAATAGTGTGCAGGAAATATGATGAGATTGTTCCCGTATTCCTATGAAAAATGACAACAATAAAAAACAAAACAAAATGGCAAGGTGTCGTTTAAATTAATTTTAATGGTTACCAATTATTCATCTTTGAGTTACTACATTATTCTCTTTTCTGGTTATTTTTAATAAAACTGCGTTTTGTTAGAATGTCAAAACTTTTTAAAATTATTTACCTGTAGGGATTTCAAATCATTTAAAGCGAAAATTGAGAGTAACTGAGCAAGCAAATAAGAACGAACTCCCTCCTGCAATGATGTGCTCCGTTCACAATCTCGTCAAAAAGATCTACAATCCACTCCAAAAGAACTGAAGAAGACTGCCTAAAGTATGCATTGACCTTGTAAACTAACGAGTGAACAAAAAACGAACCGAAATAACCAACAAACAACAAAACAAAAACATCAAGACTTGGTTTTGAAAAAACCGAATGCCTAATGGTTTTCGGTATCAAAATAGAAAAATTTACTTTTGAAAATACCTAAAGGGGAATTATTTTTAAGCAATATGAAACGTAAAACGAACTTTTGTATTCCTAACGAATAAATCCCTCTCCGGACACCATTGGTGAAAGTCCGTTCTGGATTTATGTAAGGAAGAACGTTTATTTATTTATTTCATATGAACGGGACAAGCTCAATTACAGAAAATAGAAAAAAATGCATTCGCACGCAGGCCATGAGTTAGAGATAGTAATGGGATGAAGGTTCAACACTGTAAATGCACCAAAGACAAGTCAGGGGAGTGAGAAGATTTCAGTGAGACAGGACCGAAGAAAGCGAAGGGAGATCGAGAGCAGGTCGATGTCACGCTCGGCCGACAGCACGTTAGCCATTCTGGGAAGTCGTCAGAGAGCAAAGATTAGGCATCAATGCACCCAGAGAAGATGCCGTGCATGAAGGACATGTCCGCGAGATGAGGCCGGGCAGAGGCTGAGCAGGTGAAATTGCTGACCCAAGACACTGTAGTCCACGTCCTCCGACAAACCCCAAGCCTGAAGCCAGGTAACGTACGAATGCACGGTACACCCGTTGAGCTGATCCACATGGCATCGTATGAGGGACTCCAGACGACGGAAGCATACTCCAGTGAGGCTGGACAATAACCCGATAGAGGGCAAGGAGGGCAGTGGTACTGGTAACTTCCGCGTGTTTCGCTTTATAAACCCGAGGGACTCATAGTCGAGAAGATGCCCGGGCAATGTTTTCATTGAAGGTCAACTGCCTGTCCAAAAAACACCAAGATGGGCCACAGAGGGACGTCTAAGGCAACACCATTGATGTATAGGGGTGCATATGAAGGGTCAGCAGGCGGTGATACGCCATCATCGAACATTTGTCTGGGTTGAGGAAAAGGGGTGAAGTATCGAGGCAAAGCTGGAGAGTAGAGGAGTCAGAGGGATCAAGCACTTCAAGGTAGAGCTTCATATCATCTGCAAATATGAGAAAGTTGACCCCCTTGACCCCAACGTTGCTTGAACTTCGTGGTGCTAGGTTCCCACGCGGTAATTTATGACTTTAGACAAATTATTTCTTATTCCTGCTGTAATTTCATTGTTTGGTTGATTTCAGTGTGGGCCGAGACAACGGACTACAGAGACAGCAACCATCTTGAGCAGAGTCAGCTGACCTTCCAGCCCTCGAGGAATAGGAATAGAGATCGAAAAGGTACAAATGAATGGCCTTGACTAATGTACCAATAATTATTGCTTTTACTCATCCTTGAGGCCCTAGGATAACGGACAGGCGCCACTGGTACAATTCTATTTACGAACAAATCAGGAGAAGGCTGAAGGTAACAGATCGTTGGTTAGTCCAGGGTCGAGTCTATTCTGAAGATTTGGCTGGGGGAGTCCTAAACAATCTGGTTTATTCGCGTAATCCTTTGATGACTCCAAGTATAGTATATAACTCTAATGTAGCATTAAATTGGTGGTATTAAAGCTCGCAATATATCAACACACCATCGCGCCGCAAGGACGATATTTTCACAAGTTTTATTCAACTGAGAAAACGCTATGATTAGAAATGGAGAGGAAAAGTGCTGTAAAGCGGGTAATATAAATGTAAATTTATGGAAGTTTTTGGCGAGTTGACGAAGTAGTAAAAGTGTTGAAGACAGGTGGGAGGAGACCTCTAACTCTCGGTGGTTTCCACAAATAGTTAGGCTATGGGGGGTGGAAGTAGAGGGGATGTCATAGGAGGGGGGAGGGGGGGAGGGGGCAGTAGATCAACGGAGGATTACGGCGGCACAGAGGACCCTACAAGCTGTCACACCTCGTCCTCACCACCGTTTAGTCATTCGATCGCCGACCAGACTCGTTTCAGTGAGGAACCGCACAAAAACTTTCACACTTGGAGCATTTCCTGCCTGTTGGCTGCCTCAGAAAAAAATTTTTTGTCGAAGGATGATAATTTTTTCCCCGATTTTATATACATAAAGTAATGGCGGAATTTAGTTACTGGACTTGTTCGATACATTAAGTACCATTCCGTTTTCGGAACCGTCTCGTTTTTCTGCCACGGATGCTATGAAAAACTACAAAACTTGGAATATTTTCCGCAACTTTTCATTAATTCACATGTATCTCGCCATATTAGCGATGTCTCCAGTGTAGGTACAATCGTAAAAAACACAGGAAAAACGCTGCAAATTCCTTCATAAGGGTTAGTTATTCCTCGGACCAGGAGCATGGAGACTAATTCCAATCGATTCAGCGATAATGTTACTCCACACACCTAGGTACCAGAAATCTCGAAAACCCGCTTTTGAAATAGGTAGATAGATACCAATTTTGACTCATAACCTCTTTCGGTGGGCATCAGTCGTTCTGGGACCCGTCTCATTGGATTCAGCGTCCAAAACTTAGTCGAAAATGATACCCACGCGCGTAGATCGCCAAAGATCTCGAAAATCCATTTTTTTAAAAACGCGTTTTGACCTCTACCCCACTATAAGGGCTATAGGGTTTCGACGACAAACGAGAGCCGGAAACGGGTCCTTGACCAAAATGTTGAATTTTTAGAAAATTACGCCTGGACGGCGGACGGACATTTTTTGCTCATTTCGATCTAGACGTCATGAAACGCCTAGAAACAAATGTTCGGCCGAATCACATAGATTCTTGTATGAATAGATTGATTTCTGATGAATGGATTGATTATTTATTCAAGGAATAACCAACCAGAATGAGCCGACGTTTTTGTTTCATGAAAGTACCCTTTTTTGAGTATACTCCTCAATGTTTAAGCTTCACAATATTCTCAAACTCATGCCTACCTCCTTTTGAGGCAATAGTTCCAGAACTCATTTTAGCCTATCAACGTTCAAAATGTAGTTGAAAATAATACCCTGCACTCCTGAAACAATCTTGCATGCGTTGGTAGCGATTAGGCTGAAATGGTTTTGGACGTGGATGAGTTATTCTAAATTTCAGATTTTTCGTTACGTAAGGCAGGACGGTCATTTCGGATTTTTAATCTACACATATTGAAAAGTAAAAGAGGAAATGTATGAATAGAAAACATTTTTGCTGTCGTGCGTTATTTCAGTAAGAATAACAAACCTAAAGAAGAGGTGTGTGACCGAGGGAGAAGGTTACATTATTGCCACGTTGAACCCAGATTCGTTTCCCTTGTAAAGCACTTTGAATTGGCGGATGTATAAAACGTCACAATACTCGAGAGCGTCGATTTGGTCATTTACCTCCAAAATTTATGTTTTAGCGTTATCCTGAATAATCGGAAAAATATTTCGAAGCGTTGCCCTCTAAATTTCAAATTTCACAGCTCTAGTTCATTTGGGGGGGAACATGACAATTCTCTACTTCCTAGTAAGCCATACTATATTCCAAGCTTTTTTAATATGTAAACCATTTTGGTTGGTTATTCCTTGTTGGTTAGGCCTAGATCAAAACAGGTAAAATGTCCGTCATCCGTACGCCAGTCCGCATCGTCAGTGTTGGTAGTATACAATTTCCTAAAAATCTGAAATTATGGTCAGGGACCCATTTCCGGCCCTAATTGGTCTTCGAAACTTTTGCACCCGATCGGACCAAATTTGGAGATGGGGGAGGGTTTAAATGTGTTCTAGTTGGGTAATCAACCTAGTTGAAAACCGGATTTTCGAGATTTTTGGCTTTTGAGGTACCATTTTTTACTGAATTGTGGACGCTGAATCAATTGAGACGAGTCCCAGACCGATTGGTGCCCACTGGGGGTGGGTTTTGGTCAAATGGGTAACTATCTACCTATTTTAAAAGTGGGGTTTCGAGATTATTGGGTACCTAGGCGTGTGAGGTGTTATACCAAGGTGTGACCAACCCTTGTGTCTTCTCGCAATTCCGCCTCTCCCCTGCTTTTATGGTTTTTAATATATTTTCTGCTGTATGCTCCAAGTTAGTATTTAGTTAATAATCCCTAACTTCAAGAACATATTCGAGGGGAAACATTTACCAATAATTCCAAGGCCGATAATTCAACGGATCTATAACGATTCCCTGCCAGCAGGAAGATAATTGCAGTTTTATCAAAATACCGAATGTTCAAGCTTTGAGCCTCTTTCCTTAGCCCTGTTTAGTTGAACTGGTAATCAAGAGTTCTTCCCATCTGACATGTCTACGTCATGTGTATAGGTGTACAAAGTGGGCGACACGGCTATTTCCCCTATTATCGTTATTATCGGTGATACTTCGAGAAAAAATTATCGCTCGAATCAACACACGATCAATCATTCGAATCGAAATCAATTGAATCTGTCATACCCCTATCTGGTTTCCCCTCCCCGCGGTTGGTCAGAACCGTCGCGAAATCACCCAGTTTTTCGTGAGTGTGAGAGACAGTTCATGTGGTGACCAGACTATCGTTCGATGACGACTTACACGAATATTTCGGCGATAAGCGATTTTGTGGAAGGTAATAGTGAACCATATTTTAAAGACAAAGGCTTCAGCTAAAACGCAAATATATTTGTACGTTTGCTTTGGTGTATTCGAGTGCGATCTATGAGAGTGAAGAGTGAAGTTCCTCGCCAGATACATCTGAATTCAATATGAGAAGTGGTAAATCTAGAAAACAAAATTTCTTGTAATCAAGATACTGGAATGAATAAAAAACACGAATGATTATGTGAACATGTAAAACGAGAATATATCCAATACATTCCAGCATGTGCATAGTTACCTGAACTGATTCGCGTTGACAGTCGGTGATATCTGTTTTTATGCTGGATAAAATTAGTGACGGATTTAACTTATCAATTTCGAAAGTGGGGAGGCGAAATGTGTTTTAGCTGGCTCAAGTAAAGTAAACTTATTAAAAAGTTTCATTCACTAAAGGAAAAACGTGTCAGCATTTTCCACATCGTAGTCGAAAGGATAGGACGGTCTTATTCCAATAGTATTCTCTTCACTTTAGCACCTGATAGGATTGTTAAACATTCCACGCCGCTTTCATTTCAAACTCGTATCTAATCTAAATGGGACCATCCTGTTTCTTGTTAGCACAACCAGCTCATCAAAGAACATCATATTTTCATTCCCCTCTTTCTGGTTTTTCCATACTAGTTTCAGTAAGACTCGCGGACTGAGCGAAAGGGATTTCGGGTCGAAAAGGGGGGTGAAAATGTCGCTTGGATGTATGGAAATTCTCATAAACAAAGAATAAAAATTGACCTTTTTTAATATATACACGTATATATTTAAGGTTTGAAGATTTTTATTTGGAGTTTTTAAATTTGTTAGAATCAGAAAATCCCGATGAAAAATATGTTTGTAATGATCCCAAGTTACCCGAATTTTGAAGATACCACGTAGACCATCACTCATATTATGTGTGTTAAGTCAGCCGCTAGATGGAAAAATGGGCGTTTGTAGGTCTCGGCCACAAGTAGATAAAATTATGTCAACATCCAACACACAAGTTACTATCGGGAAAACTTTTTTGAACCTTATAAAAGGATCCAACATAATACTTCTGGTTCGACTGGAACCTGATTATGGCTTAACGGGACGCATTCTCAAGAAACAGAATCGGGAACAACATACCACTTACTCGGTACACAACGAACCACTATGTCGCCTGGATGTTATTACCTATCTATGAATCGGAGTGCAGAGATAACGGATTGATAGGAAGACCGAAATGTTGATTATTTTGATCCCACATAATCAGGATACGGAACGAGAAGCCATGTTTTCCGCTGGCCGGTTTTCCCTATCTTTGCTGTGCATATAGTATAGCAGAACCCACTGACGGTGATAAGTTTAAAAAGCAAATGAAGTTGACGGCATCGTTTCAGCTTTCACATACAGCGCCGCCCAAAATCAAACTAGAAATATGTTAAACAATGGATGGGTGTTAGCCGCGGAACGGATCGTTCAACTTCCCGGGATGAGTAGTTTCAGAGGTTAGGGAGGCTATGTAATGGTCAGCCAGGTTGTTGCCGCACAATAAACGTCGGTAAGTCCATGAGCGATCGAGGCCTTAACAAAATACTTGCAACAAAAATTTAACGATCACGGTTGGTTAATTCCTCGAATGGGGGAACAGACTTGTGGGTGACATCCATCGTTTCAGGTTCACCAATATTGGAAGATTCCTCCGCCATGGACCAGAATCCTTGACATACAGAAGTCGAGCTACTTGGACCATGGGTACCTCTAAACGAGTGCTAATTAGTGGATCTGAGACCACACATAAGAGCTTAGGCACCGAAATCGCAATAGAGGAAAGGCGTGTTCCATTTGGCGCTAAACTTTACGTGGGGGCTCACACTAGGGACACATTCAATCATGTAGAAAGGACATAGGGAAAACTGTAGGTGGGCGGCAGACCATTGAAGTGATTAAGCGTCAAAAATTTAGCGGACCACACTTGATACCTAGTAAAGCCACAAACTCGCTAGTGGTAGCAGAGAAAATCCCGAAAACACCAATAATCAAGTAATTGGGATAAATAGATAGCACTGGCACAATGAATTAGAGACACCATAATCTTCCAGGGGTGGCAACCAAAGTTCTGGGGAACCCATTTTATGGAATTCAGCGTCGAACAACAAAATTTAGTGGAAAAACTATAGACCCCATACCGCTCGTATCGGTAGCAGAAAAAATCCGAAAACATATCAAAAATGGGTTAAAATACAAATACCCAATTGACCCATTACTCTACCAGTGGGTGCCAATTGTTATGGAACCATTTTTTTTATGTGATTCAGCGTCCAAATTAGTGAAATGACACCACTCGCTGAAATCACCCAAAATCTCGAAAACCCATTTTTCAAAAAAACCATTTTGACCCCTACCCCCTCCAAATTGGTCCGATCGGGCTGAAAGTTTCGAGGACCATCTAGGCTGGGACCAGACCCTACCCAAATTTCAGATTTTTAGAAAATTTTCTACTACCAAAAACGGCGCACAGGGTACGGGTCGGCGAACGGACATTACCGTTTTTGATCAGGACATCATGAAACGTCCACGAAAAAATGTTTGAGCCAAATCGGTTTGAGGTTGACCATTATCATGAAAACATAGGTTGATTATTCAAGGAATTACCAACCAAAACGCTTAAAATTCTATTTCGGCTAAAAGTCATGTTGGAATAGAGACCAATGGAGCACTCACCGAGCTTCACTTTAGCTTCCATCTCCGTGAACGTATTTTACTGCATTTGGCATTGTAACCTTCCCATATCTACCTATGTCGCTCATCGATGATCGGACATTCTGTCAAAAGTCTCAGGATTTCAAACGAAATTACATATCTATATCAATTTTAACGATTTCCTTTGAATGACAAAAATGACTAACTCTGCTTCTTTTGTCTATTTGTTTCAGTGTGGAATGGCCGTGTAGACATAGGAGGTATCAAAACGGAAGACGTCGAAGAGAGTAAAGAGGGGGGGCAGCGGAGCTTTCGACAAGGGCACAAGCGCAACAAGGCAACGGATGGCATAAGGACGGCATGTTATACCTGCGCAGTCGAGCTTCAGGAGCTGGAGGCAACCTTCTCGAGAAACCGCTACCCGGATATGAGCACTCGAGAAGAAATCGCCATGTGGACCAACCTGACCGAAGCCAGAGTTAGGGTGAGTTTTTTTTTTTCATTCTATTTTTCAACCATATGAAAGCATTCTTCATTCTGAACGCCACACAGTACATACCGACTTGACGAGAAAAAAAAATCATTGTTATATTGATTTTTAAATGGAGCACGGTCAGGAAGAGTTGTCACTACAAATAAATATTCAGTAATTAGAATATTTGAACTCGTATTACCTCTATGTCACTCTTGGTTATACATGATACTGTAACGATTTATGTTCTTAGTAAATAATTTATTAACAATTGTTCACGTTGAATACACTGTTCACATTCGGCACTTACACAATACAAAGAAAACAACAATTACACGGTGTTGTAACGACGGTTATGTCGCACTATTTATAAAGCGGCATGGCCGATTGTAACCGAGGGTCACTTATACCCATCTCGAATTGAACTGCACTGGGCGGTGATCGTGGGTCTGTTTGTTAAGCCTGCTGAGCTCTGGTGAGTACCTTCCAGAATGTTCCCCGGTTCTGGGAACTCGACGTGTGCTTTGCGGGCCAACGGGGAGGTTCCCGATGATTCGAGCCCTAATCCCTCCACAGGTCGTTGATCCTTGCGACGCCAGCAGCCCATTTGGCCGGCGCCAGTGCGAGCTTCCGCAACAATACTTTTGGACAAGACGAGGGAACGTTGTTTGACTTGAGCAGCAAGAAGATAAATTTGAGCTTACATCAAGTTCGTAACTCCTTGTTCAAGGCGAGAACTTGTTGGGGCAAGGAGAAGGGCGTCATTTGTCATTTTGCCCGATTGGAAGTCGAACTACAGATCATTCATTTCCATTTAATTGTTTTCAACTCAATTATTTCTCCAGTCCACATTTTTTCTTCATAGGGCCGTTGAAAATAATGTACAATTTCCACTAGATAAGGAGGGACCAGTTCAGAAAACCTTACTACAGGCTATTTGTCTCCCTTTCCTTCGAGTTAAATATTTATTTTCGACGTACCTGAACCTAGGGGCCATAATTCTATCAGATTAATAATCATGTCTGACAAACATCACGTCCGTGTTTCACCTGTCGCAATTGAGGATATCTGTCGATTTTCCAGCAGGAAAATGAAAAAAAGAGACCCGTTTCATTTTAAGTCTCTACTCTGCATACATGCTCGGCTAAATATCTTGCATTAGAGCACCCCGCGCCATATGAACAATTAATATGTTTTGTTGATAAAAAGCTATAAAAATGTCCACTGCGAAAATGTAGATAACTAATCATTAAATTCTTTTTCTAAAATTAAATTGAGGATTCACTTAATTAAAAATCGTGGTAGAATGGGCCCAAGATTGAGTCTTGAATCGTATCAACAATCTACACTTCTCAAGCAACTTTATGGAATTCTCATTTTTTTTTTTCAAATCACCATTCAATTTGAGTAGATTTCAAATTGTTATTGTTCTCGCACGTCACAGGTAGGCGAGATGCGGTACGGTGGATCTTATTTACTTTCCGTTGTGGCTATAGAGATAAGCTATGAGTCTTTTTCGCGCGGAGTACGGAGCGTTTGAAATTGAAAAAATCATCAAACACGTTGAGCCTGCCCTAATAAAAATATGAAAAAAGTAGTCAGTTCTCCATCGTTGAAACAATTAGGAGATGGATCTCTATTACTATGCTACATGAGGCATAATTTTATTTTTCGAGGAGCCGCCATGTAGCTCGTGGTACATGCATCAAACTAAATTAAATGTTTATAAAGGAAAGGGTTGTTGCGGGGTTGATTGTTGAAATGGTATGCATTAGGACAGCGTAAAAAGCAACATAGGAAAGAAAAATGCCCAACTATTCTTACTTGAAAACGGCCAAAATATTTCCCCAGCGCAGGGACAGTTCAGCAACAACTTAATATTAACACGGTTGAGGGAGGGGGAGCGTCTTCTTACAGGCAAAAAGCACGAACTGGGAAGACAGGGAATGAGGAGGTCAATAAAACGCAAAGGCATGCCCTCATTCCGCATCGAAGCCAGAGGCGAATGACGGGTATTAAAGACGAATAGATGATGAGGTCAGGGAACTCTGTGTGGTGCTGCTCACAGTTATTTCAGAGAGGAATCACTTTCGCGAGACAACACGCCAGCAAAAACCAGGGAAAGAGAGATGTGAAACCACGTTGATGGAATTCCAAATCAGCCAAAACTGCTCTCCCAAATCTGCTGATGGTGTCAATGGCAGAACAACACTTCAAAGAACAACTACCAAAATAATCAGAACACGTTCAAACCTTCCCACGTCATCAAGGATGTGTGTTAGTGGACATAAACGGTTCCACTGCGAAAAATTGGTGGTAGACACATTTCCGGTTAAGCCCAAATGCTACGAAAAGGAATCATCAGGGGTGGTTTTCTACAAAATTATGTGTAGAGACGTCATAAAAAAACGATGTTGTTGCAACTTCGTACACAGGAGTTGGTTATTCCTCGGCCAGGCGCATGAAAGACTCAGGATTCGCAGATTCAAAATTTGGTGAGGAAATGATACCTCCACGCGGCTAATCCCACCTGTAAATACTAATCTCGAAAAATCCCATTTTTCAGAAAAACACTTTTTGAATATGGAAAGATTAAGTACGTACATATTCTCCCGGCAAATGTGGGTTCCACTTATCATATACGTCTCTAGGAGCTATAATTAAACTGAGGGGCTTTAAGCGAAAAATCCACGAAATTTCGGACCGTTTTGGTCTCGGTTTTTGGCAAATATCTTTAATACAAAGAGTTTGACGCACAATGTTTGAATGTCTTTCACTCTTTTCCTTCTTCCTTCTTAGTTTATACTGCCACACTCGTAGAGGAACACCTAAAGTAATTAATGTTGACAACAGACATGTTCCATAGTTTTGGAGCAGAATTTTACTCCAGGTCTCTTGACTATTATTGGTTTCTGACGGATTCTGGAGAACTCGACTCGACAACTAAATAGGTTGATCCAATGTTATGAATTCATTAGAAACTTTGGTACATAGACGGACTGCGATTAATTCTTGTGAGTCCGCTCAAGCAATCATCAACCTAATCCCAATTTCGGCGTTCCCAAGCGTCCGGTCCTAGCCAGACTGAATCTGATTTAGTGAGTGGGGAAAGAATTCAAATGAAAATGTGAGCCTCGACTTCGCTTCAGCTTGAAGTTATCGACAGGTGAAAACACTGCCTTCAATAATGCGTGAAATATCGGATTTTCGAGAGCGAAATCCGCCTTTCAAGCCCTAATACCTAGATTTTTGTCCGCAACTTCCCCGGGGAAGCGCCATTCTCTTTCGGAGCGATGGCAAACTCCCGCTTCCACAAGGATTAAATCACCCCACGGAATCTACTCTGAACCGGAGATTACGTTGTCAAACACCTTTATCCCCTTTTGCCCATGAATTCATAACTACCGAGCGCCTGGAGTATACAACCGCCCGTCGTTCCTATGGACAATAGCTCAGTATTTATGTACACAGACTTTAATACCGGCCCAGTAAATTCTGTCCGCCCTTAATTTCAGTAAATTATTGTCTCCGGGCCAGCTCTCGATACGGTGTCGCGTCTCCTTCTCGGGTTTTAAGATGAAATTATGATCTAGAGACCTCTACATTAAAGCATCCAGCTGGAATATGATACGTTTTTGAGGACCCATCCTCGGCTGGGAACAGACCCCTGACCCAAATTTCAGATTTTTAGAACATTTTCTACTACCAAAAACGGCGTGGACAATGGACGGCGGACGGCGTACGGCGGACGGACATTGACCTTTTGGTTGGTTATTCCTTGAATAATCAACCTATGTTTTCATGATAATGGTCAACCTCTCCGATTCGGCTCAACATTTTTTTCTGGACGTTTCATGATGTCCTGATCAAAAAAGGTCAATGTCCGTCCGCCGTCCATTGTCCACGCCGTTTTTGGTAGTAGAAAATTTTCTAAAAATCTGAAATTTGGGTCAGGGGTCTGTTCCCAGCCGAGACGGATCCTCGAAACTTTTCAGCCCGATCGGACTAAATTTGGAGGGGGTAGGGGTCAAAATGTGTTTTTTGAAAAATGGATTTTCGAGATTTTGGGCAATCTAGGCGAGTGGGGTATCATTTTCCACTAAATTTTGGACGCTGAATCCAATAAAATGAGTCCCTGAACAATTGGCACCCACTGGAAGAAGTAATGGGTCAAATCGGGTATTTATTACCCATTTTGAATATGCGATTTCTGCTACCTAGGCGAGTAGGGAGTCATTTTCCACTAAATTTTGGACCCTGAATCGATTGGAATGGGTCTGAGACCCGCCACACCCACTGTTTCCCCCATTCGAGGAATAACCAACCCATGTGTAAGAATTTGCAGATTTTTTTGATCAGGACATCATGAAACGTCCAGAAAAAAATTTTGAGCCGAATCGGAGAGGTTGACCATTATCATGAAAACACAGGTTGATTATTCAAGGAATAACCAACCAAAAAATGAGAAATGAGGATGAGTTGTGAGGAAATAGCTTGTTGCATTATAATATGAAGGTTCATAACAAATGAATGATAATTTCACATATTTTCGGAAATTATAACCCGGCTTTTTCCACCACTTTTATTGAGAGTAATTTTTCACTTCCTTCTTCTGAGTGTTCACCTTGAATTTGAGTCGGCAAAGTGATCTCAAAAGCACGTGGAGGAAAAAAAAGAAACCGATATTTTACCAGGGGTCTCACAAAAAGTGGGCAGCCGGAAAGTCGAAACGAAGGTCAAGTGGGAGTAGGGTCTTTGAGGGATTCGACTTCTGCCGCCAAGCTGTCTGGAGGGAAGCGATATGGGGGGCTGAAAAGAAGTTGTTTGCTCATTCATAGTCTTCCAGGATGATGAACAATAACTGGAGCGGACTCATGATGTAAACAGAAATAAAAGATGAGTAAAAAGTAGTTAATTTTCAAGGGAACTTGATAATTCGTCTCCTTTAACGTTATTCACTGCTCGAAGATAGGTTAAATCGTTCGTTCATACTATTGTTCAAGGAGAAATTGTCTTCTTCTTGGTGGATGATGGGTCAAAATAGAGACACCGGCATTCGATGGACAAGAGACGAGCCGTGTGAGTGTGACAGGAAGGGACCGAAGTGGATGAAAAACCGGAGGGTAGGCTGCGGCGATAGCTTCAAACGAGAAGTCATCCGTGAAATGAGAAAACCGTGCCACTATTTAGACACGGACCACCGAAAGTCCATTCACGTCAGCCGTATAACATGTCATTTCAAACTGCCCATCGAATAGGAAACTGTTGATACGGACCAACTCGTGTATAATTGCAATGCAGTTGCACTGCCGGGAAAATAGACACGTTTAGTCACCATTCATGTTGTCTGGTTGTTGAAAAATAACTGAATCTATTTTAAATGAATGATTATTTACGACGAGTATAATGAAGCAATGTTTCAATTTATAATTCATATAATTGAAGAAGCGGATTGAAGCCCAACTTCAAGATAAGGCAGGGAGAACTTTCGTGTACGCTGGTACGAGTTGTGTGTTTACAATCCCAGAGCGGTACGAGTTACCAATGTTTACACGGTTTATAAGAAGTTTTTCAGCGATAAACCTCTAAACGTCATCATTAAGCCGAATGGGCGTGGATCACCGTAATTAGTGCTATGGCAAAGCGTAATGGACGTCCGGATAATTATTGATCGTGAACAATTTTGGAATGCAGCGATCGGCTTGGGACCCTCCTTTTGGTTGGTTATTCCTTGAATAATCAACCTATGTTTTCATGATAATGGTCAACCTCTCCGATTCGGCTCAAAATTTTTTTCTGGACGTTTCATGATGTCCTGATCAAAAAAGGTCGATGTCCGTCCGCCGTACGCCGTCCATCGTCCGCGCCGTTTTTGGTAGTAGAAAATTTTCTAAAAATCTGAAATTTGGGTCAGGGGTCTGTTCCCAGCCGAGACGGGTCCTCGAAACATTTCAGCCCGATCGGACCAAATTTGGGGGGGGGGGGGGAGGGGTCAAAATGTGTTTTTTGAAAAATGGATTTTCGAGATTTTGGGCGATTTAGGCGAGTAGGGTGTAATTTTCCACTAAATTTTGGACGCTGAATCCAATAAAATGGGTCCCAGAACGATTGGCAACCATCGGAAGAAGTTATGGGTCAAAATGGGTATGTATCCACCCATTTTGTATGTGTCAGGATTTCTGGTGCCTAGGCGTGTGGGGTATCATATTCCACTAAATTTTGGACCCTGAATCGATTGGAATGGGTCTGGGACCCGCCACACCCACTGTTTCCCCCATTCGAGGAATAACCAACCCGTGTGTAAGAATTTGCAGATTTTTACATTCAGTGTTTAAAACGTGGGTGAAAAAGCGAAAAGCGATCACCCCACACGGCAAGGTCCCAAGAAGTATCGAGAACCCACAAATACCTGTCCACGCTTTTGACAATCGGGCTGAAAATTGTTTAGCCCTAGAACTAGGGACTAAATGGAGTCTGTGTGCAAAATTTAAGATTTTGGGAGCATTTGAACCTTTTTTTTTTGCCCCGGACGGCGCTGCGGAATTTCCACACTTTGAAATCAATGAGTAGATTGGAAGAATAATGAACTGAATGAAAACCAATATTGGCAAACTAACGTTCGAAGCATTTTTTATACAATGTGCGCGCTCTTTTGGGTTCAGATGGCACAAGTCCAACATTTAGTAGACGGAAAAAATTATTGCATTATCATTATTCAGTAACATAGAAGCTAGAATAATAAAAAAATAACTTCTTTCGTTTCCCGTCCCTTTCGCGTGTCGTCTTCGGACAAAATTAATTTAAATAAATGTATCATTGCTTGGAAAGGGAATAAAATGGCTCCAATGTACTAAATGTAGCTAGGTTCATTCTATAAACAGTTATTGCTGAAAAAATAAAAAATTAAAACATTCTCTGGAAAGTGAAAGAAAGTTGTAAATAAAGCAGAGAGAAATTACAGATTTCAACAGATTTCCTGCGGGACCACAAATTACTGGTCTTCAGGGAGCAGTTTGGAATCCCGGCTATCGACAGCTTGGAAAAGCATCGACCAAGGGGTCGAGGTGTTTGAGGGCAATTTTGCTTCGGCTCATCTCCGTTTGAATGACACTCTACAAAAGGGTGACTCAACGCGTCAAGCCACCGTTATTTTTGTCTTTTCAAAAAACCTCACCCCTTGACGGGAGACGACCCTTAAAAACGTGATAAAAAGACTGAAGAGAAAGTCGATGTAGCGGCAAATAAAGAGCTAATGAGCGTTAGGACGCTAGGAAAAGGTCCCTCGGGAGAACGCGGACACATGTTGCGACTAGGCGTTCATAATAGAAATGGACCCAATGTTTTGTTGTGTTTTATGCGGCTATGTGTCTCCGTGTTGCAGGGTGGACAGATGTGGGGTTTCCCAGCCTCTCGTCGCTTCCATAGGACGGAAGGGAGAGAGCGCCCTATTCTACATACGTAACCAAGGGACGTAAACAGATGATGCTAATAACCCTCCGCGGCGTCGATGATGATACATCGAGATGGTGTCTGTGACAAATTACCCTTCCACCCTCTCTATCCCTTCAGTTCTGAAAACTGCCCTCAATACTTTACTCGCAGAACACCCTTATTTCAATATCACTTGCGTATACCTTATCCGTGCTATCATTTTCCCCAATGTTCCTCAATCTTACACTATTCCAATTTATTCCTCCTTTGTCAATGCCTTTACGTATTCCTAGATGTTTCAAGTGTAGATTGTATTGGCCCATCAATTAGACTTATGCTTTGGGTTCGTTAATGAAGATTGAATTTAATAGCGACCAAACTCCTTGTGGAGGACATTCCTATCAGTTTCAACTCAATGAAAGACCCCTTGGCACCCTTTGCATACACACAATACGTACTTGACACAGCTAACCGTAAAGCCATAACGTTGAAATATTTGCATTTTTTTATCTCAGTATAGCGACAAGTGATTCTGATTGATCGTATGCAGTGGAAAAGAAACTTTGGTTTTCCTTTAAAGTCTTAATGACGAGGTTAATTGTTCTCCCAGAGGATTGACAAGAGCCAATTGACCCAATATATATTGAAAAAAACAGTTATTTTAAATAGCATCCATTTTTACAAATACCTACCCCTGTTTTGGCAATTCGATAGAAAAGTTTCGATGACTAATTAAGCCTGTAAAGGTGTCACTGACAACAATGTCAAATAAAAAAAAAATATATCGTGGAAAGCGACGGTGTGTATTTTGGTTTTTGATCAATATACATTTCAAATCAAATCAAATCAAATCAAAATATTTTTATAGTCGGTTTAGGTAACTCTGACCTTTACAACAGGAGTTCGTTGACATCAATTTTTTATAGTGTTTTCTTAGTAAATAAAAATAAAATGTGCTCGTAATTTATACTTATACATGTATCCCACAATATGACCATTTGTACAAAGATACACTAGTTAATTCAGCAATCCAACATCTGTTAGTAACTCTTCTAAAAACTTTCTTTTCTTTAAGTAAGCCACCGTGAAACTAAAAAGGCGAAATATTAGGTCCTCGTTAACACCTATCAATAGACATTTTTCAATGTATTCCCCACTAAGCTTACTGGATCCAAAGAATCTGGTGCGATCCCCATCAAGCTGTGGGCACCTCCCAAAAACATGAAGGATGGTTTCTTTCTCCCCGGAGTTACACATGATGCAGTTCTTCTCGAGATCCACGTTCCACCGTTCTCCCTTATGTGTGTACATTTTTACACACTATGTGTCCGGTCGCCCCAATTGAATTGCCCGCTCTTCTTGGTAGATTGGCTTTCCCGTGGCGTTCCCAGGATGCTTTGCCTTGCCCGTTCTCATCCTCCATGTGCATAATTTTTGCTGTTCTGTTCGATTTGTTTTTCCCGAACTAAAGTATACGTTACTGTCAATTTTAGTTAATGAAAAAGTTCATGTTTGCGACGAACACTATGCGCCACATTTTTCGGGCAAATCGGGAGAGTTCGTACAGGAAAATAAAAAATTACCTCAACATAACATTTCATCCATCCACTACAGAAAATTCATTTCATAAACTATTTAAAAATGTCCAAAGTTTTCTACGTGTGAGCGCTTCTGCAGATGGGAAAACTCATGACCACTTATACGCTGCATTACTCCGATTTCACCTGAGATCACGACAGAATGCATGATGTATGCAACATTGAGGCCTCAATATGACGAAGAACGGAGAAAATGTGAGGAAAATAATATGAGAATGAGGAAAGTTGTTAGGAATATGAAAATTCATCGTGTCTGTGCGCTTATATGAAAACTTCACCCCTCATTTCTCATATCAGAGTTTCATGGGGTTTTCCTCTGTAGGAGGTGTTGATTGAGGAGGACAGCTTTCTGATTAAGCCGCTATTCATTTTTAGCAAGGTAAAATGGATAATCAAGATCACCAAAATTGTTGTTCAGGTATACATTGATTGCCTCGAATATGAAGAGGAAGCGGCCGAAATGGCAGCGGTCTGCTGTGAACGATTATCGATCTAAGTTCGTTCTTAAATCAATCGTACGTTTGTCTAGCGGCGTATTACATTTGTCGCATTGCCAGTTAAAATTTATTATTTATTTATTTATTTATTTATTTCCTTCCACAATAAACACACAAGAGATAAATACTCAAATAAAAATAAAAGGACTACTCAAATAAAATATAACAAAAAACATCACTAATCTGGAAGGTACTCCCCCTGCATGGCGAACCGTGCACAGGGAGAGGAGTCAAATCTAGGGGAAAAACATAAGCAAGTACTGTGAACTATATAAAGTGGGTGTAGTTAAAACAGCATAAGGGAGACGACATTGTCTCATGGAAGCAGTACAAAGAAAAACATAAACAAAGAACAGAATTACATTATGGATTATTAAATTAAAGTAATTTTTTTCTTCAAAAGATGCCTGGTTACTATTGATTTCCAATTTGCCTGATTACAAGCCACTTTGACATCTACAGGGAGTGAGTTGAAAAATTTCACTCCTATATAAAAATATTGGTTTTGGAAAAAAGAAGTTGTTCCCTTTGGAATTATACACCTGTGGTCCTTTTTTGCCCTAGTGTGTACATCATGACCAATCATTATAATTTTATTTTCCTTTTTAAATTGCAGAATGGCCAATTTTATGAACAATTGGCTTACTGAACAAATTCCCCATTTGATAAATATGGGAGCCGTATGCTCGAAAAAAGGTTTCGAAAGGGCTCGAAATGATGAAGTAATTTGAAATTAAGGTAAGATAGATGGGGTGTGACAGAGTTCGTGTGACAATCTCCTCGGCGGTTCGCTTTAAAACATTACGTCAACTTGGGCGTCTTGTCATTATCATCTTATTTGGATGATGAATAAGGCTGATGTACGATGGCATCTACAGTTATATGTATGTACACCCTCTGAATTCAAACACCAAATTATAATATGGCTTTGATAACTTTTCTAATTTCATCAGGTCCTGTATATGTGAAACCGCTGAAAGTATAAAACCAAATGAATCTTTAGAGTCACGCTATAATGTGGTGATTTCGTTTGATGATAATGAATCAACAGGTGGCCAGTTTAAAGATCCCTGTGACTCGTAAAGATCGCATCCGACCTAGTAATCCACTAAACTAAACAGTCTTCGAGGAGACTTAAGTCCTAAATACCTCCAAGCCCGCATAGTAAGCTGCCAGATCAAAACATACAAGAAAGGTGATCCTCACTTCATCCCCGAGGCTTTACCACCAGCACTCAACTGGGATTCTAAAGCGCTTTTACTTCTGAGGGGGATCTGCTTTACTCCAATTCTTTCAGGCCCATCTCACTTCTGCTGTTTCTCGATTGATAGTATGTGCAGCGAGCGGGGTTCAACCCCGGTTTATATCGTTGAAGTAGTGGGAAAATGAATCCTACGAAAAACACTAATTAGGGGTATCCAGAAGAAGGGGTGTCAACATCTCACCGCCTCCATCTCAGTTCTGAACTGAACATTGATCCTGGACCTTTATATATACGGGGAAAAACTCCATTCATACATTTTCGTATTGTTGATTCAAAATACAAAATTTCCGACCGGACCAATAAAGTCGATTTACACGTCCAAAATGTCTGAAAATTTGTTCACTTGTGCTTAGTTTGACTCAATCTCAGCCTGATTGCCGCAAAGCCGAGTATTGCCGAAAAGGGGTGTTTGAAATTGTGGTTCCAAGATTTTTGAAAGACGGTTGAAGCGTGCGGCGAACCTTTCTACTAATTTTTGGAGGCTGAACCAATCATAATGGGTCGCTGTCAAATTAGCGCACTTTTAGATAAGGATGGCTCCTTCAATTATGCATTAGTGGTGTGAGACCGTGGGTTGGAACTGAAGAACTTTTAACAGTTAATTGAACTTTTAATAACTGATCGAACAGATGTAAACGGATACAGATTTTTATGAACAGCGGTACGAATATATACGATATGAACAGAACAGAGGTAACAGTAAGTGGTGAAATTGAGAGGTTTCCTTGCGCACCCCCTTAGTTCACAGAACGAGCGAGCGCTGATGTCGTGACCTACCCTGGTCGACCCAAACGGCGGGTAATTTGAACTGGCTGCTCCTTGGCATCTTCCAATCTTATAGGGAGGCCTGGGGCCGAACAAGTGGCTTTGAATGACAAGCGTATAAAATGAATTTGATAATTTCTCTTCAATAGTATTCGGAATAGATTCCAGACAGTTATAATAATTTGATCAATGTTGCAAACAGGGGCCATGTAGATATTCAGTACCATTCCATCCAAAGCATTGCAGCATTGCAGTTGTGAGCAACATTTATTAAGTCATGTAAGAACAAAGATTGAGTCATCCTGGAAAGTTTCCTGAGCATCGCCTTGCGCTAAATCTGACTGCGTAGACTTTCGATTGTGATTGCAGCCATGCAACTGGAAGGAACTGATGAGTGGAAAGGAATCGTGAGCGAGCATCCTGGGTTCAACTATACTATTTCTCGCCACATAAAAGGGCTCTTATATGGGGGGAGCGAGAAGCGGGGAAATCCCATTTATAGGGAAAACATCGGGGACATTTACGAGTATAGCCGAGCAATGCGGTCGAAAAGGCGAGCGGAGGGAAAATTGTCGTTTGAAACAGGTCGGTCGCGTGGCTCCGAAGATGTGGGCCGGATACATTGGGTTGACAGGATCAGATTGATCACTGCAATATGCGGACGAACAGTTGGCCAGAAAAGCGGGTTCGCCGACCCGAAATTATACTCATACGATCTTCCGATGCGTTTGTGATCGTCGAGACCCTCTGCCCTCGTCCCTTCGCTTGCTGGGACAATAGTTTCCGTAGGGGGAGCAAATAGTGTTTGCCCAGTGGCTAATCTACCACCTGCTAGTAACCCTTCCCTATTGCCTTTTCATTATCCTTTAAGCGCCCTTTAATTTTCAATGAAATATACATGAAATCTCTAATCTTTTTTTCGGTAAAAGATTGCTTTGCCTACTGTTTAAATTAGTTGTTTAGACAATTACTTGGTTTACCTTTCAAATTAAAGTTTGTCAGAGAATCAGGCAGTCGATGAATAATAATTAGCACACAAACGAAGAGATTTGTGGAACAGTTCTTTGCAATGAATATGCATTACCACATAAATACGGCTGATAGCGGCAAACAGTTGAATGACGTTAGTTGGAAATGATAAGTTAAAAATCTGCAAATTCTTACACACGGGTTGGTTATTCCTCGAATGGGGGAAACAGTGGGTGTGGCGGGTCCCAGACCCATTCCAATCGATTCAGGGTCCAAAATTTAGTGGAATATGATACCCCACACGCCTAGGCACCAGAAATCCTGACACATACAAAATGGGTGGATACATACCCATTTTGACCCATAACTTCTTCCGGTGGGTGCCAATCGTTCTGGGACACACATCATTGAATTCAGCGTCCAAAATTTAGTGGAAAATGACACCCCACTCGCCTAAATCACCCAAAATCTCGAAAATCCATTTTTCAAAAAACACATTTTGACCCCTACCCCCTCCAAATTTGGTCCGATCGGGCTGAAAAGTTTCGAGGACCCATCTCGGCTGGGAACAGACCCCTGACCCAAATTTCAGATTTTTAGAAAAATTTTCTACTACCAAAAACGGCGCGGAACATGGACGGCGTACGGAATAATCAACCTATGTTTTCATGATAATGGTCAACCTCTCCGATTTGGCTCAAAATTTTTTTCTGGACGTTTCATGATGTCCTGATCAAAAACGCTGCAAATTCTTACACAGGGGTTGGTTATTCCTCGGACCAGGCGCATGGAGACTCATTTCTTCAACATGGGAGAAATGGGGAAACAGTGCGTGCGGCGGGTCCCAGACCCATTCCAATCGATTCAGGATCCAAAATTTAGTAGAAAATGATACCCCACACGCCCAGGTACCGGAAATCTCGAAAACGCACATTCAAAATGGGTAATATATACCCAATTTGACCCATAACTTCTTCCAGTGGGTGCCGATCGTTCAGGGACCCATTTCATTTGATTCAGCGTCCAAAATTTAGTGGAAAACGATACCCCACTCGCCTAGATCGCCCAAAATCTCGAAAATCCATTTTTCAAAAAACACATTTTGACCCCTACCCCGCCCAAATTTGGTCCGATCGGGCTGAAAAGCTTGGAGGACCGTCCTAGGCCGGGAACAGACCCCTGACCCAAATTTCAGATTTTTAGAAAATTTTCTACTACCAAAAACGGCGTGGACGGCGGACGGCGGACGGCGGACGGCGGACGGCGGACGGACATTGACCTTTTTTGATCTAGACATCATGAAACGTCCAGAAAAAAATTTTGAGCCGAATCGGAGAGGTTGACCATTTGCATGAAAACATAGGTTGATTATTCAAGGAATAACCAACCAAAAGGTCAATGTCCGTCCGCCGTACGCCGTCCGCCGTCCACGCCGTTTTTGGTAGTAGAAAATTTTCTAAAAATCTGAAATTTGGGTCAGGGGTCTGTTCCCGGCCTAGGACGGTCCTCCAAGCTTTTCAGCCCGATCGGACCAAATTTGGGCGGGGTAGGGGTCAAAATGTGTTTTTTGAAAAATGGATTTTCGAGATTTTGGGCGATTTAGGCGAGTGGGGTATCATTTTCCACTAAATTTTGGACGCTGAATCCAATGAAATGGGTCCCAAAACGATTGGCACCCTCTGGAAGAAGTTATGGGTCAAATTGGGTATATATTACCCATTTTGAATATGCGTTTTCGAGATTTCCGGTACCTGGGCGTGTGGGGTATCATTTTCTACTAAATTCTGGATCCTGAATCGATTGGAATAGGTCTGGGACCCGCCGCACCCATTGTTTCCCCATTTCCCCCATGTTGAAGAAATGAGTCTCCATGCGCCTGGTCCGAGGAATAACCAACCCCTGTGTAAGAATTTGCAGCGTTTTTGATCAGGACATCATGAAACGTCCAGAAAAAAATTTTGAGCCAAATCGGAGAGGTTGACCATTATCATGAAAACATAGGTTGATTATTCAAGGAATAACCAACCAAAACAGAGGCCTTGCAGCATTCGTTCTTGCTAATTATTTGAATTTGTCTGATAAACAATTAAAGTACCTACGCACTCCAGCTGATTATAACAACATGTTGTAGGGACACAGTCAGAGGCTCGATTTAACAAATAATACATACAGGTAACGGAGCTATTCGATTCATTTCGACTTTAACAGAAAGTGTTACACATAAAACAGGAAAAAAATGATGGGTATTCGAAGAAGAGGCGATTTTACAGATTTATTTTTTAAAAAAACCTCTCGTCCCTTTCCAGCCTTTTATCTTCACTCCCCTGTTTGTATAGCATTCGCGATGAAAAGTGGTTTCCCATATAGGCTTAGGCGACGTGGGTGAACAGCATTACGTAGCTACCTTCCTGCCCTCAGCGCGAACCGTTGTGTGTATTCATCACTTCGCAGTCTCGCCGGTCTTTCTCTTTCCCCGTGTGTATTTTTTCCTGCGTTTTTCTCTTTCATCTCTCTGAATAAAACAGGTAGGGGTTCTCCTTCAGCCGGTTGTTTGATTTTTATGGACTGGATTACTCATATCCACTTCCTGTTATGATATTCAAATGTATTCGGTCGTATATCACGAGCGTATAAATGAGTAAAACAGTGTACAGTGTCAAAAGGTCAGCGGGTTTCGGTAGCTTAAATGAATTCTGGGTGTGGAAATAAAAGAGAGAAAGAGAACAAATAACAGAACCATGAAAGCACGGTAATACCAGCAATAAGTTAATAGTCTTAGGGCAGAAGGTATTTTAATCAATCGTAGCAGCCTGGTCGATTGAGATGAAGATTTCTTGCTGCGCCAGCAGTAAGATCAGAAAAACTACTTGCCAACTAACTAATATAACCGACAGTATAGCATGAGTTTGTTGATCGGGAATGGGATCTAGCTAGTAGCTACTCTTTACCAAGCTCTCCGGATCTGAAGGGAGGGACCAAAAAAGAATTACAATAACTAACAAGTCGGACAAAAGACCACTTAAAATGGTAGAATGATAAATGATGATTGTAAAGTAATGAAGGAGAATTTCACCGGAGGACCATTACGGACCTCATGTGCACGATCAGGCACGTTCAGTCGTTCAACGATCTTCTGTGTGTGACGGATATTATTGATATTTCAATATTTCATTCATTGTAAGACATCATCACTGGTGAGTAGGAGAACAGTGAATTTTTTATGGACCCCTTTCCTGATCAACTTGGACATCCCTCGATCCGTAACAGTAAATCGATTCGTTGTATTAGCACGAATTCTACCAAAAAGTGGGGGTACTGTGACAATCGATTTTTTTCACTAAAAACTAATATTTTAAACAAATTAAAAGTCGATGACTAGGAAACCACCCCTGCAGAACACACCCCAAAACGCTCTCTATTAATTTTGAGAATTTCTATAAGTAGGTATTCTATTCAATTCGAAAGTACCAAACCACAGATAACTAAATTACTACGCTATTGACTTCTGGGGGTTCGAAGAGACAAGAAAATGTTTCACCTGCTTCGCAAAACAGGTCAATATTCGAGCCTCAAAATATTATTTTTTATCTTTATAACAATTACTACAGTTTTCCCACGACAAATTTCCTAACCTATAACGACTCTCTCAAATTGACTGATCTTCACGCACTCTATCGAGAGAATGCACGACTTCTACTAGTCGACTTAACCTTTGATCTCTGACGTCTTGGAAGTTGCCCAATTTTTCGACTTGGACATTTGTAGCCATTTATTGCTATGTTGAGAAATACTATGCGGTTTCTCATGCACATTCCGAACACTTGTGGCCCAAAGGAAGGGTCTACGAATGGAAAACGCGAAGCAAGGTTAATAGAGTTTGAGGCTGAAGATAAAAGTACTTGTAGTTGGCTATGACTCATTTTGATGGACATGACCTAAGTATAATTATCACAGTCAAAGGTATTTCACGCATTATTAAATTTCTATCGAGAAATGATCGAGAGCCTACTCCAACAAGGGCTTTTTCCCGCCGCAAATCCCCGGGCTACAAGCGGGATCAGCGGGAATCCGTCAACCTACCACCACTCAGGAGGAATTAAAGGCGTAAATCTTTATTCCCCCTCCTCAACCCTGTTCGCCACCCACTACGAGCTCCTACGGTGGCCATAAAATAAAAAATGAAAAAAGAAGAAAAAACCGAAGAAAAAAAGCGGCCACGAGAGAATGAGAGAGGTTCTTTGAGTCGCGGGAGATGCTACCACTGTGGAGATGGCGTAGTCAGTAGTGGGGGGAGTTACTGTGGGGGGGCTGTATTAATTTCACCCTGAGCCGGCCCTAAGCCCAGGTTTAGACTGGGTGATCCTCAGGGATATTCTATATCATGGGCTGACCCACCTTCTTTAGTCTGTCTGCAACACTCCATTCCTTTCCCACTGATTTAACCCTTTTTTCCGTGTACCGAAGCAATATCGGATACTCCGGAAAATACCTTCTCTTGTTTCAACGTTTTTCTCTTCTGAAAACACACGTGGAGAAAAAAACTGGACCAAGGTGACCAAAACGGAAAAACGGCGGTTCGTTGACACTACGAACAACTGATGTGGGAAAGTCTTATCAGACAGGAAAATCTGAGTTCCGAGCATAGTTCTCCTACATGATACGAATAGCCGATCGTACATGATCGTATCAGTAGCAGCGTGAAATTGGAACCCGAAACTGAACTATGAAAAAAAAAAAAAAAAAAAAAAAAAAAAGAAATTGAACTATGAAAGTAACATGAGTAGGGTGGGACGAATACATAAATGTAAAATATATATTGCCGTCAGTTAAGAACAACTACATTTAATTTGAAGCATATTGATAATTTCAGCTAAGGTTATCAGGGTAATGGGGGTAAGTTACGTACGTCAAGTCGGACATAAACCCTCCCTCCCCCCAATATTTGTTTAAATTTGAATTTAAAAAAATACAGGAATTTTCTGCAGTTTTACGAGGGGTCTAATTGCATAGTTAGCAGTGGTATCTTTACGTTGTGTTGCATTCTTACACGAAGAACTAACAACTTTGTTAGATGAGCAATCTATATTTTTTGATAAGGTCTAAATATAGGTACACTTCCAATGTTCAACACAAGGAGTCAGTAGTACGAGTTTAAAAACAACCTGAGTTGGACAGCAGTGGGAGAGCTCCAAAGGGATTAGCGCACCTATAACGAAAACACTAAATCGTCAAACCACTTGAGAAAAGACAAATCGCTGTGAAGACGTCAAGGGATGGTACACGCATTAACAAATTAGACAAGGCATTTGGAGAGGTGACTAACGTCTGTTTTTGTGCCTTGTTCGTGAAAAGTGTGAAGAAATAACGATAGGGAAGGATGGCAGTATATCAACTCGCGCGCTTCCTCTATTCTTGGCCGTATGAGAGGCGCGAGTTAATCCTCAGGCGGTCCCGTCCGTCAAGGAAGTCATCGCCGGATGCGCTGAGGATTATGGGGTGCGAGTGGTACCAAAGAGGAACAACAAGAGATCCATAAGGGTTCTTTCACACATCGTAGGGGAGTGGTACGAATACAATAATACTGAGAGGAGTCCTCCATAAGATTAATTTGTAATTTGTAATTCATAACGAGTAGAATGTCGCCATTTCAAGAGACCACCAACGGATGTGTTATGTCCATATCTATTGTAGAAGCGCCTACTGGATTAGTTTGAGCAATATATTATCATCATAGAAGCCGCTACAGGGGCTTAGTTCAATGTAAACTAACTACATTTTTCGATGCACTACTGAAGTGAAGTTAGCCTAAGTAATGGTAACTACTCAGCAGCAGCAGCATGGAGACTCATTAGAATCGATTCAACGTCCAAAATTGATGGAAAATGATACCCCACACGCCTAGGTACTAGAAATCTCAAAAACACATTCGAAATGAGTTGATAGATGTCCATTTTGACCCATAACCTCTACCGGTGGGTGCCAATCCGTCCGGGACCCGTCTCATTGGGTTCACCGTCCAAGATTTAGTGGAAAATGATAACCCACACGCCTAGATCGCCAAAAATCTCGATAGTCGAGATTTTTCGAAAAACACATTTTAGCGCCCACCCCATTCAAATTCGGTCCGATCGGGCTGAAAAGTTGAGGACCAACTAGACCCGAAAACAGGTCCCTGACCAAAATGTCAGATTTTTAGAAAATTGTCTAAGACCATAATAGGAGGGTATGGCGGATGGCGTACGCCCTCGAAACGCCCAGAAAAAAAAATGTTGAGCCGAGTCGGGGGATTGACATTTTGCATGAAGATGGTTAATTATTCAAGGAATAACCAACCAACCAAAAAAAAAAAAAAAAAAAAAAAAAAAAAAAAAAAAAAAAAAAAACTTGGAAAAATACTTTTTTTTCACCCATACCTTTGTTTGCGGCAATCGGTCGCAAGACATTAAACATCATCATTTTAATCGATTCAGCATTATGGATTTCAATAAAGTATGTAAAAGATCTCCACGCCAGAGATTTTTTTCGAAGCAGTCACAATCAATTTATCACTATTATTATATCATATTTCTTAAGAGTGGTTTCTTCGTATGAGTGGTCCAAGAGCACCAAATCTCTCCAGATACATAAATGAAGTAGTTTTATTGTGTTTAATTCTATTCAATCACCATATTGGCACTGTTTGATACGTACTATCGTACAGGGAAAATTACACAAACATGTTTCTATCTGGCCATCGATACTCCAGAATTATCAGTTTTTTTTATGCTTCGGAGCATTCTGATGACAGATGGGCCTTTGAGTATGTTGATAGATAATGGCACACAGGGATTAAGTGATAAATTTACAGAATGTTAGATTTCTAAGTAGTATTTGAAAATTTTTACAAAATTCCTAAAAATGTCTGATATTTGGTCACTTTCCCCTACACCCTTTCCAAGAGAATATTCACGACTAATGTGCAGCGTAAGATGAATGAACATATTATATTCTTATGTAAAAATTCTCTTAATAAAACTCAAGGTACTCAGGTAGGTACTTCTTCCCCCATTAAAGGGCAAAGCTACCGAACTGATAGTGGTTGTAATCTGAGATTCCCAAACAAGGAAAAGTCCGCTTTCTGGGTATTCTCAGTAATTATTGCAGCATACTAATCGCGTTGTTGATTTTTTCTTTCTTTTTTTAAGCAACGCTTATGAGTACTTTACGTGAAAACGATATTTTATGCGAAGCGTGAGGGCTATCGGCTAATAGTTACAACATGAAATCAGTAAAACCCCATTAAGCTTGGTGTTATAGACGAAAAGTCCCTTTTATTCTTGGAGATTAAATTATGGGACTTAGCGCACATCATTTCGAGTCAATCAGATGAACCGCTACAAAAAACCCGTAACAATGACTGGAATAGTAAACTGACGAGTAAAATGGCATGTAAGAAGAATATCTGCGGGCTTGGTAGAGAGGAGGGATAAGGACTAAATCCCGTCAGGATTAGAAGCGTGAGCACTGCGGCAAAGCCTGCCAGAATCCTTTGATCGCGAGTGATCCCTGCAGATTATAATTCTGTCGCCAGCTCTGATAATTTTGATTTAGAGTCCGCCGCTTCGACCGTGCAGAAAGCATCTCGTCTTTGTTTGAAGGGGCGAAGCAACCAGTCAAAAATGCTTGAGAAATAATCTCTGATTTGTTGACTGTATCCTCTTCACTTCAAATTGATCATAAGAATGTCAGGGAGAAATGAAACTACTAGCAAGTAAGGTGAGAAGACACCGGGCATGTCAAGAAAGAAAGTTTCATGTTCGGATAACCTTTGGTCCGATCCAAATTTGGTCCGATCGGGCTGAAAAGTTTCGAGGAATTGTTGATTTTTAGAAAATTGTCTACTACCAAAATCTTCGTGGACGGACACCGTTTCGGTTTCGTTCGATTATTCATTGAATAAATATGAGTCACCAATGGCAATCATGATGGTTCCTCGCAAGAAGCATCTAAAACCCAAATGGAGCCTTCGTGCAAAACACCGTCATAGATCAGGGTACACTGTGGAAATCATGGAGGCGAACAATTGCCGGTGTTCCACTCAAACGAGAAGTATTTACGAGGAGATCATTTTAATAAATTCAAATGTATATACGAGGAATTACCGAAAATCAATGTCTGCCCGTAATAACCAATGAATCTGAGTCATGATCCATCGTATCGAGCTTATCTGGAGTGCATACATGATAGGTGTGTGCTACCGATCTCTCAATGTCTCCGGTTGAAGTAATTGCAGATAGGGAAGGACTGTGACGTTAGCATGCGACAGGAGATTTCGTTGGCGAGATACAGTCTGGTGCTGATTGTTTTACCTTCGAATTCACCGCGAAACCCGTCGATTTGACGGTCAACGCTGACGTATTTTTTCCCCCTTTTGACGTTGGATCGAGACAAAACCGCTGCTCGCTAAAAAAAATGATTGGCTGGCGACCGAGGACGTAAAAGCAGCTACGAAAAAAGACGATTTCGGATCGTAACCGTTGCCGTGTATTGTGAACAAAACGTGGCGGCAAGGGAGGCACAGGACCAGAGGGGTAGGGCCCTGCAGTTTGGATAGTGAAACGAAGAGACGGTGTATTAATCACTCAGGCGGGTGACAGGCGGCTCGGATGAAAAACAAATTGGACTGTTCTCCCTGCTCTGATTACGAAGGTTTTGGGTTGCGCCGGGCGCTCCAGAGGAAACAGAGAGAACGTTGGGATTAGCGCAAATTTGTGTCCGCACAAATAAACCGAGAACAGCTCCGATTTTCGGAGGCGATTCCGGCTGAAGAATGGGCTTGTCAAAAACATTTTGGAAGATAAACGTCGTTGCTAATGGTTCATTGTGCGGACACGCTACCTTGTTGTGTTTGCTCGATGTGATTCCCAGTTGGGCTCGTAGACTAACAGGTGAAAATCCCGAACGGCATCTTATCATAATGATCATTATTCAGTTAGTCGCCAGTTAATTCTCTACAACTAAAAATGTATAAACAACCAAAATGTATCACAACCCGGATCTTAATCGGTTGCGTCCAAATTCAGTAAAAATTGACACCCCACACGCCTAGGTCCCAAATAACTTCGAAACATCAGGTAGATGAGAATCAATAGGCGTACTATTCCAATAAGAATATCCAAAGTCCAACCAAAACATCGAGATGGTTTCTTTCTGATTCTTCAGAACCTACCCAAGTCGTAAGCATGTAAGATGACATTTGAGACATCATTCTTGTGTTTGAACGGGAAATGATATAAGGGTTTATGGTTGTATGAAATACATTTATAACATGTAAGAATGTAGAAGTGTACCGCACTTTAATTTTCTCAATCGGTCCTAAGGCTTCAGTATTTGATTAAGCGTGTCAAGAAAAAACACTGCAAATTCTTACACACGGGTTGGTTATTCCTCGGACCAGGCCATGAAGACTCATTCCTTCAACATGGGGAAAGTGGGGGAAACAGTGGGTGTGGTGGGTCCCGGACCAATTCCAATCGATTCAGGGTCCAAAATTTAGTGGAAAATGATACCCCACACGCCTAGGTTACAGAAATTACAAATTCGGAATGGGTAGGTAGGCACCAATTTCGACTCATAACCTCTTCCAGAGGGCCCCAATCGTTTCGGGATTCATTTAATTGGATTCAGCGTCCAAAATTTAGTGGAAAATGATACCCCACACACCTAGGTACTAGAAAAACGGGAAAACGCACATATGATAGATAACCCAATATGTAATAGATACCCAATATGACCCATAACTTCTTCCAGTGGGTTTCAATCGTTCTAGGATCCATTTAATTAGATTCAGCGTCCAAAATTTAGTGGAAAACAATATCCCACTCACCTAGATCGCCCAAAATGCGAAAATCCACTTTTCAAAAAACACATTTTGACCCTTACCCCGCCCAAATTTGGTCCGATCGGGTTGAAATGTTTCGAGGACCAACTAGAGCCGGAATCGGGTCCTTGACCAAATTTCAGATTTTTAGAAAATTTTCTTCTACGAAAAAACGGCGCGGACGGTGGACGGTGTTCGGCGGACGGACATTTGACTTTTTTTTTTAATCTAAGACACCTTGAAACGCCCAGAAAAAAATGTTGAGCCAAATCGGAGAGGTTGACCTTTTTCATGAAAACATAGGTTGATTATTCAAGGAATAACCAACCAAAAGTACTACAGATAGTTCTCATCAAAGGCCCAAGGAGATAGAATGAACCAGCAATAGCATATTGGAATAGCCATAAACCGGTTTTCCATTTCACCCAATGTAATAACCATATCATCAATAAGCTCTTGCTCAATACCACAATGATTCTTCTCCACATTTTCAATCAAACTAATCCATGAAACGAAAAAAAAAAAAAAATCACTGAAAATAAATGACTCCACAATGATTTATTGCTCTAGGTGTACCTCGCTTGTGCTCCATTCTCCGAAGTTTCCAGAATAAATATTTGGAGGGATGAGAGTGAAAAATCTAAAAACAAGGCACCCATTTTCAAGAAATCCTCCATTTGCAACAGTGAGTTTGATATGCAACTAAATCTATTTAGCTTTTCTAAATTCCCATTTTCATCCATATCTTGCCACCGTTAGTGGAAATCTGTCCTAACCCCCAGTTCAATCCGTTCAACGCACATTAAGTGGAAAATACCAGTCGAAATACCCCGTACGCCTACTCCCCCAAAATTATCGAAAACCCATTTTCAACATTATGATTTTTCAATAACCACCTCCGTTTGGGGTGCTGAAACAGATTTGGGACTATTGAGGGTAAAAACTGAAATAATGAACACGATTTATGACTTTTCAGAGCTTATTATAGGTGCTCCTTAGGGGTTAAACGAGGACGAACAACTAGGATTTCAATGTACGCACTTAAAGAAAGGAAATATTTTTTTTGTCGATACCTCAGAATACCAAGGTTTGTTATTCAAATGAGTAATAAACAACCTAAAATCAGGATTGACATCTAACCCTAAACTTTCCTGAAAAGAAAAAAAAAAATTTCTTTTCGTGTTTTAGGCATGTCCCTAAATTATTGGCTGCATGACGATAGCAAACAGGGATTTCTCGGAGACAAAAAAAAAATACGAGGTATAATTCTCAAGAGATTGTACAAAAGTAATTTTACTGCTGTCGAACTAGCATCGAAAACATCTGTCAATCGAAATCGATATGTTCTCGCGTACATTCAATCAATCATTTAGGCCATTCACGACATTTTAATGACTTTTAAATCACCCAAACCGGTTCATGTCCGTCCTAAATGCCGCTTTTGCACGGAAACATCCCTGACCTGATCGATTTTACCGCTCAAGTTGGTCAACCCAAGTGTTTTATAGCTTGGAGATGGAGTCCTTCGAGATAGGTATATCGCGCGAAATATCGAAAGCATTGTTTATAAACCCGTGATTTTGCAGCTCATCGGACTTTTAAAGTATTAACATGTGATTACATCACGTCATTTCCTATACAATTTCGTTATACATACGCCCACCAGGTTCTCGTGCGTTGTAAAACCAGATAAATCGAAAATCTTACCTCTTTTGAGTTTTTCGAGTGGCTCAGAATGGTGGAGAGAGGTGGGAGGCGGGGGCAGGCCGTCGAGGTGGTGGTGGTGGTGATGGTGGAGCAGGGGCTGTTGGTCGAGGGCCCCGTTTCCGCCTTCGTTCCCCCCGCCGCCGTTGTTTCCTCCGCCACCCCCAGTGCTGCTTACCAAATCCTGCAGGCACAGGCTCGAGTCTGAGAGGGGCTCCATTCACCTTCTCCGCATTACCAATGGACAATTTTCGTTGTATACCTGAAACCAATACCCTAAATTTGATTTTTTCAACGTTAACCGAACACTTGCGTAGTGGAAAAATGATCTGGGTCAAAAAACCCTGCAAATTCATTCACTGGGGTTGGTAATTCCTCGGACCACAGGCATGGAGGCTCATTCCAATGATTCCGCGCCGAAAATTTAATCGAAAATGATACCCCCACGCGCCCAGATCGCCGAAAATCCAGTTATCGAAAACACATTCTAACTCATTTCCCCCCAAATTTGGTCCACTCGACCCTAAAAAGTTTCGAGGACAAACTAAAACCGAAAACGGGTCCATGACCCGATTTTCAAATTTTTAGAAAATTGTCAACGACTAGGATTGGACGGACACTTGCTCATTTTGTTATAGACTACTCGAAATGCCCAAAAAACAATTTTGAGCCGAATCGGAGAGATTGACTTTTTGCATGAAAACATTAGAAACGAGTCATGTAAGCTCTGTTTACATGAACGACTTGAGATGAATGATCATATATTCAAAGTAGGAGTATATTCTAGCACTGGTAATTCGAACGATAAATTCTATCAATTCAGTTCCTTTTTGTGACTTTTTAGACTTCTATTCAAAGCTATTCAAGTTTTTTCTTTCGTGTTTTCAATTGTATTTCCTATAAATAACATTATATTTTCTTTATTTTCTGATCCAGTACAATACCGTTATTTTTTTTAGCATAAGGTTTAAGTACTAACTTTGGCATTTAAAAACAAAAATTGTTTTTCCCCCACCGGGAGGTACTTACGCACATTTTGAAATAACAATGAAACATCTATCTTTTGCCAGCTTCTCTAAATGATATCACAATGTATTTTTGCTCAGAAACTTATAGAAAAAACATAGGTTGATTATTCAAGGAATAACCAACCAAAACGCTGCAAATTCTTTCACACGGGTTGGTTATTCGTCGGACCAGGCGCATGGAGACTCATTTCTTCAACATGGGGCAAATGGAAATAGTGGGTGTGGTGGGTCCGGACCAATTCCAATCGATTCAGCGTCCAAAATGTAGTGAAAAATGATACCCCACACGTCTAGGTACCAGAAATCTCGAAAACACACATTCGAAATGGGTAATAGGTACCCATTTTGACTCATAACCTCATCCCGAGGGCGCCAATCGTTTCGGGATTCATTTAATTGGATTCAGCGTCCAAAATTTAGTGGAAAATGATACCCTACTCGCCTAGATCGCCCAAAATCTCGAAAATCCACTTTTCAAAAAACACATTTTGACCCTTACTCCGCCCAAATTTGGTCCGATCGGGTTGAAAAGTTTCGAGGACCAACTAGAGCCGGAATCGGGTCCTTGACCAAATTTAAGATTTTTAGAAAATAGTCCAACACCAAAGTCGGCGTAGACGGCGGACAGACATTTGCTAATTTTGATCTAGACACCTTGAAACGTCCAGAAATTTTTTTTTGGGGCGAATCGGAGAGATTGACTTTTTGCATGAAAACCAAAAGCGCATCATTCCTTGATCTATGTTTAGCCAATACCCAATTAAACCGAAATTTAAATAATGATTATTATTATTATGAAGGGAACCCCATTTTAGAAATACTAATTTTTGCTCATACCCTTCCTTTGATTGTGCCAATCGAATCAAATTGTATCTCGATTAAGCGTGATAATTTAGGAGGAAATAAAACTCTTTATGTGCCAATAACCCCAGCAATTTAATAATTGTCGATCACAGTCTCACCAATTTCATAGTATCCATTTTTACTTATTTTTTGAGGACCAACTAATGGATAGGAAGGGGTGAAGTCCGCAATTTCATATCTATCGAGAAAGGCCTGAAATGACACAGGCAGCGGATAGACATTCAGGATTTGAAATCCAGATTTTTTTGGGACACAACTTTCCTCTATCCTCCTTTTGGGAGAAATTTGAATGAATCTGTAGTACTAAAACGTAGAACCTATTAATCAGAACATAATAAATCGAAATGACTCATCTCCAAGTGAAAAGCGCAGTTTTGGTAATTCGAGCTGGACAGCTTTCACAAAAATGTTTGGTTTGTGGTCAGCTATTACATCTTCCACCTCTACTCATAGTCACGACATACTAAATTCATCCACCTAGTACTCACTCTGATGCTTTGATATAATTTGATTGGTGTTATAATTTATAGCGAAAGCCCGAACTCATAATTCAGAACATGCACGTAAATTTTTGGTTTGTCGTTTACACACTTTTACACGCGTTACTTTCGCTTATGAACCCGGCTGAAAACGTACGTAAACTTCCTAGTTCTCTTCCCTTTTACGACTATTTAGACACGCAGTACATGCGATTTATTAAAATTGGCTTCGTAAACGTTGAACTCCGGAAAGAGGTCACTCAATAAATGGGCATAATGGTGAGAAGATGGACAAAATGTTCAGTCGCCTGATTCGTCATTTAATGCTAATTTTCTGTAGTGTAGGAACCTCCCATTAAATTACTGAATGAATGAATCCAATATTCATGCAGCATGAAATGAATTGCTGCAGAAATGAATGCAAATCCCAGCTTAAATGTAGACTTTGGTCCCACTCCCCTAAAATGCTAAAAAAGTCGAGTTGGTAGCAGACTGACTTGTTCTAAACGATGAGCATCCTACAGTCGAACAATACCTTATCACAACTCGCTGGACAATATATTATAACCCCTGAGAGTAATTTAGTCTGTATTAATACATTTTGTGTTGTTTAAGATTCAAATCCCGTAGTTAGACAGTTTTTCGATGACTACGTGCCTATACGGACAGAGAATGGAGGACATTATTCATGACAGAGAAAACTGTACCATTAGATGGGACAATTATACAAATTATCCTGATACGAGGGGACAGGGTATGAATATACATGCATGTGACGAAATATATTGTAAACTGGGCTGATAAATTGGACGATCTTGCTTCAATTATGGATGAACTTTTCCGATTAAGGTAAATACGACTATTAGATTGATAGTAATTTTGCAATTCTGTGGCATAAAAAAGTTTTCTATTTTGTTAGATTTTGATGTTTGATGGATTAGGTCATCGACTGACTGTTAACAATACCGCGTCACTAACATCAACACCTGCAGAACAGTTGAAGGAGTTGGGGGCTGTTGGATTTTGAAGAAAAATCACATTCTGTCTTGTTTTAAAGCGGTTCAGAAGTTTGTTTTGGTAGAATTATCGGGTCTTCACAGTGGGTGAGCTTAGAGACGTCATCATTGTCCTTTTCGTGACGTAATTTGAGACTTGAATTATAATGGAACGAATCGTCAAGGGAATAGGGTTTTTAGAACTTAAGTTGGAAAGATAAAATGTATTAGGAAGTTGACAAATATTCTCACAAGCAATGAAGCGGATTCCAGGACGTACGTTCTCGTGTTTACGTCGTTCACACTATGTGACACCTGAGTAAATCAACACCACGTCACTTGAATTGTGTTCCAAAAGTTGGGTCATTGCGCGACCAGGAGGAAATTCGCACTGGCCGTGGTGCACTCCTGCGGAGTTGGCCAATTCCCGGGATTTCGCGCGATTCTAACGTTCGCAACCGGGAGATACCGACGAGAAGAACACGAGACCGACTGCAAGTATTTGCGGCAAAACGAAGCGGGAACACAAAAGTCACCCCACCTAATACACGGCCCTCCCTAATCCCTGCTCTAATCCATGGGTGGACTTACCGGGCTTAGCGTCGTCCTCCCTGGCGCCTCCTCGTGTTGGATCTTGTCAAGTAGCCGACTGTGTTCCTTCACTCGGGACTGGATAAGGGACCCCCCACTCCTCCCTCAGGAGCACGCTTCCCCGTCCGCGCCGCTCGCTTCATCCCTTCCCCTCCACCCTCTTGGTAGGCGGAGCCTTCGTCCCCCACCACTTCCCCTCGCTCGCCATCTTCATCATCCTCTTCACCCCATCCTCCATCACCCTCCAGCTATTCACCCTCCTCAAACTCCTGTTAACCTTTTTATTTGAGGAATAATAGTCAAGTAGACTTGCTTCTTGACAGTGGTCATTCTTTATACGTGGAAAGCAGCTAGTTTGTATGCTCATTTAAGAATACACCCGCATACAACACCAATTTCACTAGGTAACAATACGATTGACACGTTTGTACAAGCTACAATTTTTTAAATAGACGCAGACACATACTTTTTTGCACATTATAGCGTCTAGTGTATTAGGTCAATTGTTGCAGCCTAAGACTAGTAATATATCTCGGAAAAACGCTTCAAATTTTCCCTCGATATTTTAATGGGAATGCATTCTTTAAGGGCTTTAGATAGATTCAGAAAGAAAAAACGAACAATAATGAAAAGCAATGAACCAGAGGTGACGAGAAAGAGTTGAAAAATAATATAAAAATACATAATTTTATACACGAAATAAATGGATATAAATTAAAAGTTACAATCTCACCTAGTAAATAAATACTTTCAGCATCTAAATCGTGGTAATCAACGTTAATTAACCTTCTAAACAACAATCGTTTATGTGAATTCCAGAAAAACTGTCCAATATCTTCTAATAATGGGACTGCGGGATATTCTCGATTTACTCATTTATTAGGGTAATAACATTAGCAAAACGGGTGGAGTTCGTACGTGTAGGAGAAGGTTTACTCAAATGAAGTCGTTTGTGAAAAACATAAGGAGGTTCTTGACGAAAAATTTGCGGACATGGAAGATTTAAGTGTCATTTTATGTATGTTTACTAGAATATCTTATAGGATTGAAGATCATTATTTCTATCATAAATATCGGTAATCAAACTATCCGTCACAATGTGGTTCGAAATGAACCTCCTCCAATAAAAATTCCGTTATTACTGAAAGGTCTATTGAACAAGGGAGATTTAAATCATTTTGAGTCTGCTTTGAGAAAGCAATATTGAAGAATATTGGACGTAATTCTTTTTCATTATCGAACACAACTGTTGAACATGAGCATGCCGTGTCAACCCATGATCCAATACTATACCCAACTATTTGTACTGGAGTACTCTCTCCATGGGTGCCTCAACACAAGTCGTGATTTAGTGAGTACTTATTTCAGGAGTGTAAAAAGTGGACAAATATTTTTACTCCAAAAGGCACCCATTTACAAAATTTCTGGTGTGCGCAAACCGATTTGGGACACATTTCGGCGTCAAAAATTGATTGGAGAATGTTATCCCTCACTTAGTTCTCAAAATTGAATGAAAATTGATTTTCAATTACCCGAACCTATTTACGTTGGCGGCTCCAAAACCAAAATCAGTTTATTTCGCAGATAAATAGTTCGTCACATGCGTAGGTGCTCTCATATTATAAAACCCAAATCGCAATATTATATCCATACTCTGTCTGGTTTGGAGCGATTTGGCTTAAGGTTGCTAATAGGTAAGGGCCCAAACGGAATATAAGCGCTGATTGTGCCGCTTTCTTTTGGGTAGAATGAACGAGTTTTATGCAAGCGCTGCAACTCGAATAAGTCAACGGTGAGGGACATGGACATGTAGAATGTTTTAAAGTACTTTGGTTGATTAGTAGTATGGGAGTATAAATTTAATACATTGTGCTGCATCAGTCCTTCAAAATACGTATCATCTTGATTTGAATGAAGTATCCAGGTTTTGTACGGTCTGGAACTCGCCAAAATATTTTTACCACTGGTTGAAAGAGTGATGACAGTCCGATGGTTCTGGAAATTTGGTTAATTTTGTTTAGACGAAATTTTCAATTTAAATACAAATGAACCAAGCGACAGATTGCGTACAGAATCACCCCAATTGATATTTTATGTACGGTTGAACAGTACGGTTGAAATGAGAGAAGATTAAATTGGCATTAAGCACGCACCGGTTGAGTAATTAATTCTGATGTGGAGTTTGACTGCGGAAGGGAATGGAACATTAATTTAGTATACCACGATGAGGATCATGAGGGGTTATAGACGAAAGCGAATGGAAATGCAGCGAGATGGAAGTCACATTCGCTACGTGATTCGTTGTTCAGAGCGATGCCGGAATATTCTGATCCCAAAGTTTGGATGAGCTGTCGGTAATATTCAGAAAATTAATATCCTGATGAGGGATGAGACGACCTCGTTACCTAATACCTCTGATTTGAATAATACTCATGTTAGCGCTGAGTTACTGTTCCCCTGAACTTTCTCGTAAGAAACGTCTTGAGTTTCCGTTTACTAATATACTATTTATAAGAAATGCATTTTGATTTAGGACCCGGTATACCGCCAACTCCACGAAAACACCGCCAATCAACCCACTAAGTATTTTATCAAACTAGGTAGTTATCGTTTTCTGTAGGAAAGCGTATCTTCAAGGCGGACCTTTTCCAAAAATGTACTTAATTTCAAAATGACCTTCTTGACCCATAATGACTTTTATCAGGTGAGCGGAAATCGGTACACATTCCATCACAAGGAGTTCAGCCTTGGACGCGAAGCATAAAACACGTGTTGTGGATCGGTCCTGTATTTTATCGTAAAAACGTGGTTTTTCTCGAGCTAATAGCACCATTTTTGATTAGAGGTTTATTGTCAAGTCAAAAAATATTACCTTCAAAATTGGTGGATCTTGAATACCGTTTTTTGAAGTTTTGTCAACCGAGAAGAGGAACAGTTTGTTGAAGAAGGGAATCGACCTCATCGAAGCAAAGGAGCTGACGCAGCGCTATCGTATTATTTTCTCCAGTTTCGAAGTTGCAACCTGACCAGCCGCCTTGACGATATAGAAACCAACACGTTTGAAATTATAATGGAAAAACTACGAGAATTAGATGTCGTACAGGATCTCATCAAAATCGTATCGACAATCCAGGAAAAAATTAGTGCCTTAGAAAACCGTAAGATGGAAACGGATGATGCTCACAAACGGGCAGAAGAAATCGTCAAAAAACTGCTAGAACACGAGAAACAGGAAAACATCATCCTTTACAATGTGCTTGAATCTGATATGGAAAGCGGCTACGATCTTAAAATTAAGGCTTCAGAAGTATTTAGAAATGTCATGGGTTTCCTCCTCAAGCCGTATGATATCAGGTTCGTGACTAGAGTTGGCAGACAAAATGTTGTTACCGATACAAACAGACCCTTGAGGGTAAAATTCAACAGTCACGACGCTAAAGCGCAATCTGTGCGAGGTTTTGGACTGCTTAAAAATACACCGTTCAATGCATCTCAAGATTTCACGTCAACCGTGTTGCAACGACGAAGGACATTGTTGCCGAAGATGAAGCAGGCGAGAGCTAACGGTCAACACGCAGTTTTGATAAAAGACCATCTTTACATAAATGGGAAGAAATTGATTGAAGTAGACACCTCAACCTCATCTGAAGCAGACAGTGAAAAGTCACCCGAACGGCTAAAACCTCTAAGAAATGAAATTAGGAGTAAGAGAGGGAGGAAAAAGAAGAGTCTGACTGCAACACCATTCCGAAGAATAATTAGAAATCAGAAACTGGAACGTCAAGGACTTCGAGCTTTTAGGATCAACGATTTGAACTCTGGAAGAAAAAGCATTTCAAGATGTAAACCATACTAGGTACGATTTGTATTCTATAATCTCTACTCTTTCTTGTATAATATTTTTAAATGTTATAACGACTATTTTAGTTCTGTTGTTTTCTAATGTAGATTCTTCAGAGATAGCAAAGTTATTAACAAAATAATTTCCAATGTAAACGCATTAATAATATTTATGTGACTCTTGTGACCTAGTTTTTTTTTAGACATTGTATGTACTTGCTAGACATTTGAAAAGGGGCTAAACTCCTTTTGTATAGGTCTAAGTTACCTGAAACGACAATAAATGTATTGAATTGATACACATCCCATCACAATTTATTCATAGTCCGCAATTTAGTTGAACATAATACCCCGCTAGGTCCCAGAAAAATTAAAAAACCATTTAAAAAATACAAATTTTCACCCGTACCTAGCAATGTTTTGAGCAAATCGTACAGACAAACCTCGGCCATTACAGCATAGGTGTTTATTAAACACGGAATAATATACCGAAATCAAGGGAAATGTGGCCGCCACGGGGGTAGAGTCAGAGGGCAAACATAGCCTTGAGATGCGAGACAGTGACTGATGACCGGTATAGGAAAACGGTTTTCGATGTGCTCCGGAGATAAGAGCAATGCTAATAAGCGCTTATCTGGGTGAAACAACGCAGACGAATGTTTATGACACGGCGGTCACGTCAACAACGTACATCTTGAGGGGGAGACAAAAAAGTTATTTTCTCTCATTAGAATTAGTCCTTATAGAGCCATACAGAATATTATAATGTTCAGATACTCTCATTCCTCGGTTTTGGATCCTCAAAGAAGGACATCAGAATCTATGTTATGGAAACATCTCCCAATATTCGATGTTTCTATATTGCATTTGACACACTGAAAAGAAGGATTTCTTATTACTCTGTATATTGTCAGATTTGACCGTGAAAAAACTCCAACAACCGAGAAACAATTTTTTTACTTTTTGAAATAGCCAATTTTTACCGTAAAACCTATTTTTACCATGAAACTAAATGAAATTCAAAAAAAAAATAAGAATAAAAGATGTTAACACACGTTTGTCAGAAATTCGCCGAAAAAAGCTCTTCCCTCTCCACGTACATCCTGTCCATTCGATATCGTCAGTTATTGTTTCTACCACGAGAATGTTTTCAAGAAATACGCGCGAGTTCACAAATTCTCAAAAATCTCAAATACTCGCTTCGATATTTGAAATAAGCCACTATATCTTGACAAAATTATTCGACTTCAAAGGAGCTCTGATGTTTCTTGGTCTTCCGAAGAAGCTTAGAGTAGCATCCGGTGCTAAATAGCAGTATTAAATAATAACTAAAATTGAGACTTTTTTTTCATTATCATGAGAAAATTGAAGGCGCATTGTGGTTCTTTTAGGATTTACCAACACGGAGTCTGTAATGATGCGTTACTATCACTTAGGAGAAGGTAAAGGTACGTACAGCATCGTCTTTCAAACATTTTTCAAATTATAATGTTCACTAGATACACGAGCTACGCTCGCGGAGAGGAGTAGCATCTTGTACACTACAAATGATTATATCCAAACGGTAATTAAATAAACACAAAGTAAACGTCCACTACGGTGGATTTACCAGAATCAAGAGCATAATTTGAATACGTTATAAGACTCAAGCCTACGAGTTTCGGGTGCTTAATAGTCCAAAACTTATATAGTCCTACATACATCTGAAGATAGAGTATCGGAGGTTTTAAAATAAAGCACAATTTCTTTATTTTTAAAATTTTTTATTCGTTTGCATTTTTTGGTCAAAAATACTTACTCTTTCCGTCCTTCCTTGCAAAAGTGTCTATAACCACCTAGATTATGTTGATACTGAGTTATATCTATTTGTAGAGAACGTACTCAGATCTATCATTTGTGTATTATAAGCACATTGTGTTAAAAAGAAAAAAATTGAACTAATTTGCCTTATTTCGCGAAAAGAGAATCCCAAAAGTGATTCACAGAGTTGAAGACATGTTTTAAAGCCAGAATGTTCATGATTCTGGAGGGTTTCTTGAAATGGGTCCTCGTTTGGGTTGGTTATTCCTTGAATGTTTTCTCTCCTTTTCCTTGAATGTTATTAACCTGTTTTCATGTAAAAAGTATATCTCTCCGATTCGGCCCACAATTTTTTTCTGGACGTTTCAAGGTTTTTCTTTGAACTCCTTACAAATCTGATTAAATTTGACATCAACTCAACGTCAAGTTTTTAAAAAAACTCGCCACATCGAGAATTAATCCAAAAATGATTAAAGACCGTTAAAAAGACATCAATTTGAGTGGATGGATTGTGTGAACAGCCCCGTCGGTAGGATTGCGTAACGTCGCAATAAATCGCTTCAATTGGAAGATTATAGGATTGCCGTTCTCGTGCGGACGTCCAAATAATCAATTTATTTTCCATCATACTTCTAAATAACCCAAATGAGGGGAGATAACTACTGCAGTATTTTGTCTCCGAGGAAAAGTACATAATAAAAGTCAGGAAGTTACGATAAGTGGTTCGAATACATCATCTCCCCGTGAACTTGATTCAATAAACCACCTCGAAAATTCTTAGCTAATGAATTAAAGAGAGACATATGTATTTCTGGTTGGTATTTTGTCCTCCGCTAACTATCAACTCAGCTCGTAACTTCAACCCAGCTTGAAATCTAGTTTTCGTTATTGATGACTATGGTGATTTCGAGCACGTGAATAACTGGAAGATGTGGTAAGAGTCCCTGCGTCTGTAGCAGACGTTTTGAGTGATTATGTGATTACCTTCAGAGCTCAAGGGCACTATGAATGGTTAAACGTACTTGAAGGAATCGATTTCAGACGCCATGTTCAATGTAAATGTTTTCAAAGACCTTTTCTTTAATACGCAAAGTGAATAGTTGAGGTAAGTATTAGTTTTTGTAATGTAAATCCTCGTTATGAGTGTATTTATCTCAGTTGGATGATAACTCCACATAGCAAAGAAGGTTCCTTATCACTCTCACAACGGCGGACGAAGTAATGAGGACTATCAGGAGATGGACGTTTCCAAAGTAATTTGGGGCTTCGAGTTTTCCTTCTGAAAAAGGGGGCCGCAGGAGAGGGCCACTAGCCTTACAGCTTTCCCTTCTGGTCCATTAATGAAATTAATTGGGCGTAATTTATATAAGAGAAGCCCGGTCGGCCATATTGGGAGATTCCACCTCTCTCAGAAATTAATTAAAGACTGGTTGTAATTTGTAGTGGTGGGAGGGGGGAAGGGGGATATGAAATATGTAAATGAGGCTAAAGGGGGGTCTAGGCGTAATTAATATCACCCGGAGATGGAGGGGGAATTGGGTGAGGGGCGGAAGGTTTTAGAGAGAAAATGCCCACCTCAAACTAAAATGTCTCTACCTATGCTTGATATACCTGACCACTCGCAAAAAAACTCTTAGGACCTAAATGTATAAGTAAACAAGTGAAGCATACCATTTTCATCTGAACTCTTGAACTCAACACAGGTCTAAAATAAATTTATTTACTCGAAATATCCTCCGCTGCTTATTTACACTCCATCACAATTAAAACTCAACTTTCTGAAACCTCAATACGATATATTGGTAGCGGCTGCTGTAATTACTGTGACACCCCTCAATAACGCTAAGGGAAATTAAATGACATTCGTTGACTCATGAAGGTCTTTCCTCCGCTTTGGAGCCCTTATGGGTTCGTTACTTACGCTCATTGTTTCTAGAACAGCGAGGACATTTGGTCTTAAATGTAAATCAGCTCGACATGAACGAATCTATAATGGATTTGGATTGAAGCGTCGAAAGTGATTGAAGAGGTGATTGTCGGATGGGGTGGCACAAGGAGCCCATTTGTTTTTTGTTTTTTGTTACGCTAATATTATTGAGTCACGATATTTCAATTGAAAAGAAGCTTGGCTCGGTGGATATAAACCTAAAACACCCACGAAATGTGGCAAATCAATTGGACCTATTTTTCCACATTTCTCAAGGCTCAAGAAAAACCATACTTTTTATTTATTTAATTTTTTACTAAGGAAAGGCATGCTGAAGAAAATTTCAATTTCAGAAAAGTCCCTTTGACAGAAAAGCACGCTCGAGCGCTTAGTGCTGATTTTAATCTAAACCTATTAAAACAAAATGACAAATTTCTGTTCATATCGGAATGATGGAGCTCAGGCAAAAAACGAAGGACGAGCTCCGCCATTTGGTCTAAAAAAACATCGGATACATAGATTCTATCCTAATGTACTCCCACATTCGATTTATTAATTCTGTTTCCACATTGTGCAAAGAAGAAATAATTTAGGTAAAATAGAGTAAAACTGGCTCCAACGCCACCTGAATGTCTCAATCCCCTCCCAAAATGACACTACGTACTCTATAGTTTAAAAGTAAACCCATTACTTTCCCCAAAAAACACTCTTTTGCCTTTGGACGCAAGTTGTCATACTTTTGACCACATTTTTGTTTAATTTCGTAAACATTTGATTCCCATTTATATTAAAACAAACAAACTCATAGGTCTGTCTTAGCTGTTTAAAGTTATCAAGTTCAGAATTCGGTTTTTAATATATTTTCACCGTAAATACACTTCCTGGATGGTGACAAACATCAGGAACAAACAAATTTTACTAATTCAATCTTACAAATTCAGGACGTTTTTAGTATGTAAAAATCATATCCCAGGGTCTTGGTGCGGTCCCCTTGATATCATAGAAAGATGTCTCTCAGTATCTCTGGAATAAACTTAGTATCATTTCGAAATACCAGCGGTGAGTCGTACCTGCATGACGTCATACACGCATGACAGCGTTGTAGAGAATCTAGACTGTAGTTCCCAAACTTGCTCCAGGTAATAGAGGGACGCTTGAATTTCAGTTCTTAAACTAGTAGGGGAAAATAGGGTTTTGAGGAAAACCTTTTTAAAAATCAGAGAACGGATTGATGTAAGAGTATGCTGTTGGGTGACATTTCACAGGCGTGGATCTAGAAATTTTTTTCGGAGGGGTCACAGGGTAAAATAAAAAGCTAAAAAAAAAAAAATAAAATAACCAAACAAACAAAATGAACTAAATTTTCTCACTTTTTCAATCTCTTAACAATAAATTGCTCTAGTCTATTTCTTCATTTTGTAGATTTTGGTGTAAAAAAATTAATTCATCTCAAAATTTCAAAAAATTTCAAAATTCTACCTGGTTTGGGGGGGGGGGGTCATGACTACCGCCCCCCCCTCCTCCCTCTTGAATCCGCGCCTGACATTTCACTCTATTTTAGCGTATTTTTACGCATTTTTTTGTTTTTTGTTCTTGTTTTTGCGTCTGCGAGAGAACCATCCTCCATTTCAATTATAGAAGCCACGATCGAAAGTTACGAGTAATGATAAAGTAGCATGAGAAAGAAGATGGAGGTAAAATGAAAATTGTTCGGACGGAACGAGGAAAAGTTGGAGTCGTGATTGGGTGGCGTTGAGTATCTACTGCGTGGTGGTGAAGGGGGTAAAGTGTGACCCCGGAGATTGGGAAATCTGCGGTTCGAGAAGAGGAAACGTGATGACGTAATAGAATATACAGGGTAACGGCAACGGGACGGGAGAGACGACAGGTGGCGTAGATAGGTTAAAATGGGGTGTTGGCGTCGGATGTTCACCGGTAGATGGGGTTGCGGGAGAAAGCGGGGGTCCTTATTTTATGTTACACTCTTTCGGGAGGTTTTTATGTTTCGCGAGAACCCCCTCCACACCGTTCCACTCTTCGCCGGTCCGTATCATCGGTGAGGACCCCCCCACCACTACCCAATATACCTCGTCCCGATGCACCCTATCTGCTAATATCTGGCCGATAGGATTGAGCCCTTTTTTGAGAAAGGGGAAGCTATATGCGAGGTTTATGTGCCACGGAATTAGACTCGTAAATATCTGTGAGCCCTAGCGCATTATCATACTCGTTCTAGAAGGCCGTTATCAATAGAGGATATATTACCCAGAAAAAAGCTTTTGTGAAAGCTATCGTCGACACCGCGAGCTCTTTTTCCTCCTCATCTCCAAAATCATTTTCGTTTTTCACTTTTTATGACTTTAGGTAAATCCCTTTCCAGCCCATTCCAATATGATAGAGTGTGATGCATTCCAAGCATTTCCATTCGAAGAGCGGATCCTTTCGGATCGTATAGGTGTGTAGGAACATTGCACAATAAAA
>JADDOF010000116.1:0-29496 GCA_019603395.1 Cyrtorhinus lividipennis | reverse complement strand
GCGGAAATGAAAGTAATTGAATGGACTGTATACGAGGACTGGAAATTGTTGATAACGCTTCAAGAGTGAGGGATTCTATTTATCAGAGTGTAATAGTGTTTTTGAAATCTCAAATCTACTTAAAATAAATCCTGAGAGAATAGACTATAAAACCGAATTTCTTTTGGTTGGTTATTCCTTGAATAATCAACCTGTTTTCATAAAAAAAAGGACAACCTCTCCGATTCGGCCCACAATTTTTTCATTCGTTTCAAAGTGTCTAGAAAAATAACCAACCAAAAGTCAAATGTCCGTCCGCCGTACGCCGTCTGAAACGTTCTTGGTAGTAGAAAATTTTTCTAAAAACCTGAAATTTCGGTCGGGGGCCCGTTTTTCAGCAATTAATGTACTGAATCATATTTACTTTATTTGTTCTATTAATTTAAAGGCCAACTTGAAAGAGCTTTGGCCCTTTTGGCTTTTGAAGAGCCATCTCTGAGTCCGTTCGCATCTTCTCAACATGAAACATCGTTACAAAGCGAGTTATGAAATTAAAGAAGTTTGTTATCGTGTTACTGACTAAATTATCAATTAGTGTCAGCAACACGATTGTAGATTGTTCAATTTTATGTTGGAGGTCCATTTTTCTAACCTCCTTTTGGTGGACAATGAAGAAATTGGCACAATGAAGCCAAATCCTCTCTATTCTTCAGAGGACAGCTGACCATGTCCACGACGCCACTTATGGTAAAGGTCAAGGCTTCTGTCAGTCAAAACTTGAATGCCTTGAAATGTTCCAAATTTGCGGGAATTTGTGGGTTCTCTACTGTGATATCAAGCAATGACAGCTGCATTTGAGGAAAATTGGTGCCAAATTTCATCAATAGGATAATAATCAACCCCCAGCATACTTCATTTACAGAATCCTACTCCCTGCTGACGCCACCATTCAACTTTCTACGCATTTTCCCCTCATATTTGTTACAGATTGCCAGCGAAGTGAATGCAGCCATACTCAAAACAGAATTCCACGACAACACCGAACTCAAATTGTATTAGTGAATGCATTGAAATAAAAAATAAAAAACCTGGAGTACCGTGGTAGTGATGAGGTAGCACAATTTTTGAAATGATGAGAGTAAAAATTAAATAATGTAGCATTTAAGCTGATAGACAGTGCCAGCGAAGTGAAGTATGACGTTCTTAGTAGTGTACGGTAGGGGGGGGGGGGGGCATTCCGATGCGGAAGGAAGAACCCTAACAGGGTTGCTGAACGAAGCAGTTCTTAAGTTTCCGAAACTGAATAAACTCTGAGATGAAGTGACTATTATTTTAGGGAAGAGAGGGGGTACGTTCTGTATGAAGAATGTCAAAATTCAATTCTGACGCCTTTTTTTTCCAAAGGCGATGGTGTACATCGCGAGTAATTGACATCAGGTGGGCCTTCTCACATAAATCTGTCCACGAGGGATTTATTAATATTGATCAACTTTTTATCAAGGCGACGCCGCTTCGGGAATAGATATTGAGTGTTGATCATTAGCTGAAAATTATAGGTTACCTCTAATGCCGCTAATGGTCCCGACAGTTCCTGGCTATTAGGAACGCTTAAAAATGGTTTGCCTTCCCCGCTTGCTATGATCGATTTTTCGCCCGCACATGTAACAGCGTTGATTACAAGTTGATGGTTCCGGTTCTGAAAGAAGGTTGTCCTTTTAAAACCAAACCAAACCGAGGTGATGAAGGAGGTGTTTGTCGGAATTTTTCGCAAATGCGCGCAGTGGTGTTTTTGATCACGACGCCCCATGGCAGCAGAAAGCGCCCATAGTAGATTATGAGACATATTCTCTGTTCAGTTTCTTTAGGATTTGTTCTCAATTTGATTAAGAATGCTATCACGGTGGGTACCTATCTACCCATTTCAAATGTTGTTTTCGAGATTTCTGGTCATCATTTTCTTCTAAATTTTGGACGCTGAATTCAATGAAATGGGTCCCGAAACGATTGGCGCCCACCGGATGGGTATCTATCTATCTATTTCGAAAGGGGTTTTTCGAGATTTCTCGTACCTAAGCCTGGTATCTTTCTACAAAATTTTGGACGCTGCATCGATTGGTATGAGTCTCCATGCTCCTGGTCCAAGGAATAACCAACCCCTGCGAAAGACCCACTTTCTCAATGTTACAATAGCCTCGAATGTCAGTACCGTCGAATGATAAGTAGGTTCGTCTTTCTACCATCGCTCCGACTTTATTAAGCCTCAGTTCGTTTTGAAGAATGAATGAATGAATATTTTATTCCAGAAGATTATGAAAACATAGCATGTTCCTAATTAATTAAATGGAACATACCCCAAATCCATAGGAGAATCCTGTGCGGTTCGGGGCTGTTGCTTTCATGCTTTAACTACATAAGTACTATTGATTTATCACTGTCAGTTGAAATATCTAATCAAAATTACTCTATACATTTAACAAAAAGATACAAAAATGACAAAATCGTACATTGTTTTCCACAGCCAACCATACATAGATGCTAGAAAGCATGTTTTTACATGTTTCCATCCCATTAGAGATCAACCACGAAAACATTTTCTTTTTATATGCTATATAAGAAGGATAAGTCAGCAAAAGACGTGTGGAATACTCTTGTTCTCCTCGTGGTATGGACCACCAAATAAGTTGTTGGTCCATTTTGTCTGTTCCGGCGTAAATAACGACGCTTGACAAATAGATGATGATGGGTAACTGTTATGAAGAAGGTTCGAATCGATTTTATCTCGCCAAAACATCACCGTCTACTACGTAAATTGCATGGCGTCAAGGTTCTGAACGAAGGAGTTGAAAGAAGGCAGAAAAACAATGTTGAGAGGGGAAGTGTTCCAACGTTCCGTGCGGGAAATTACCAAAAGTGTTGAATTCTCGTCGGACTAAGATTGTTATTAATTTAACTAAAAATAATAACAGGTTTGCGCTGGGGCTGCCTCTCCGAAAAAGGAGAAAAGATTTCGTGCGGAGGCCTACGTATTGTGAGAGGGGGGGGAGCTGGTTCGGAGTCCCCGTTTTAATTTGCATGCCTTTCGGCCGGTCGAGGGCAGAAGTGCTAATGAAGTTATAAAACTAGCCTGAGGATGAAACCGTGTTTCGTCTTGGTGCAAGGCGACGGGGCTTAATGTGTTCACAACACCGTGTATCGGCTAACCTATTTATTAGAAAGTCATCGATGGAGGGCAATCGATGGGAATTAGAATGATTGGTTCTTTATCGAGATTAAATCGCGAACAAGTTCGTGTTTCGTGTTAGTGGTGGGCAGAAATTAATAACATATCGCACCGAAAATTCTAGTCAACCAGACAGGACCAATATACGTAGGGCTACACGAGCAAACCAGACTATTTTTGGTTCGATGAGATTTCTATTTCTAATTCTACTACTCACAATTATTACTTCTATGTAAAAGTTCATTCTGAATTGTATAACTTATATTGTTCGCCGATTTTGCGTAATAAAATGAGCAGAGGGTCACATTTGATTAATTACGAAAAGCTTTTGCAGAAAATGACCTCCTCCCTGCAAAAATACTAATTGTACCCAGTGGTCAATACTACAAATACAATAGTAAAAACACAATACTAAACCCAATACTGGAACCACAATACTAAAAATACAATACTAAAAGCACATGCTAATATACAATACCAAAAATAAATTACTGGAAACAATATTATTAATACAATAAAGAAAACAATGTACTAAAGATACGATACTAAAAATACGATAATATGTAATACTGAAATCGTTATACGAGTACTAAAAATGAAAAAATTAACATTAAAACACTTAAAATAACATTGCACTGCAAAATCTATCTAGTTTGTTAATCTTGTTCATTTTTAGACCTGAATCCAATGAGACGGGTCTCGGAACGATTGGCGCCAACAAGGAGAGGTTATGGTTCAAATGGGTATCTTTTGAATGTGGGTTTTCAAGATTTCTGGTACCGAAGGGTATTATTTTCCACCAAATTTTGGACGCTGATTCAATTGGAATGAGTTCCCATGCTCCTGGTCCGGGTTTGCATGAATGAACCTTTGAATGAATTTGCAGCATTTTTTAGTTGGTTATTCCTTGAATAATCAACCTATGTTTTCATGCAAAATGTCAGTCTCTCCGATTCGCCCCAAAAATTTTTTCTGGACTTTTCAATGTGTCTGGATCAATATTAGCAAATGTCCGTCCACGCCGATTTTGGTAGTAGAAATTTTTCTAAAAATCTGACATTTTGGTCAGGGGTCCGTTCATAGCTCTAGTTGGTCCTTGAAACATTTCAACCCGATTGGACCAAATTTGGATGGGATAGGGGTCAAAATGTGTACTTCGAAAAATGGATTTTCGAATTCGGGTCAGAATGTGTACCTATCTACCCTTTTTGAATGTCTGTTTTCGAAATCTCTGGTACCTTTCTCTACTTCTTTCTACTCCCATCCCATCAACATCGATGTTCCTCCCAACAGAGGAATTTTGTTCTTCTCCTCACTTTATTTTGAGATAATTATCAATCGCTATGAGACTCATTGCTCGTATTCACTGCTTCCGAACGATATGCGCTATACGTTAAAAAAAAAGGGATAAGACACCGTCTATGCTCACCAATCAATCCAAAAGCAATCGCTTCTTCACTCTCGTTCGATCTTTTATCGCCCTTTCCGCTCTCTCCGGCCCTGCTATTTCACATCGTCCTTGCCTAACGTCCGGAAAATACAATCGCAATTGCCTCCCCTTATCGGGCCCTTTAGAGGGAAAAGGCGCTGCGGCTGTAGAGTTTTTTTCTGTCTCCGAAGACCTTGCGCAGCCATTGATTTTTCTCTTAACGGCATCAAATAAACGGAAGTCGAAGAACCAGTCCGACGTGCGTGGGTTAGACGAGTAACTAATTGAGGAATTTGGGTACGATAATGTGAGATCGTATGTCCACTTCCAGCTGGTTTCGTTACATTCGATGTAAGCACTGCTTCAAGTGATAGGAATTGCTTTCGATAAGTGGTTACGTAGTTCGCCTAGATAGTTATACTCCTAGATTTGCCTATTCAAAAAACCCCAAGAAATATGTACTATTTGTAGAAGAAATAGAAATACATTCAGAAAGGGTGAAGAATCTTTTCATCCTCATATAAGTGGTACGAGTGTTCAATTTTTCGTCATCAGAGAAATTAAATAGTAAGGATCCAACCTTATGGATTATTCCTTAAATAACCAACCTATGTTTTTATGCAAAAAGTGAATCTCTTCGATTCGGCCCACAATTTTGGATGTTATTCCTTGAATAATCTGGTAAAATTGTGTCAGGGGTCCGTTCATGGCTCTAGTTGGTCCTCGAAACTTTTCAACCCGATCGGACCATATTTGGGTGGGGTATGGGTAAAATGTAAATTTCGAAAAAATGGATTTTAGAGATTGTTTGCAATCTAGGTGTGTGGGGTATCATTTTACACTAAATTCTGGACGCTGAATCCAATGAAAAGGGTCCCTGAACGATTAGCACCCACTGGAATAGGTTATGGGTCAAAATGTGTGCCTATTTACCCATTTTTTAATGTGTGTAGTTTCTGGTACCTAGGCATGTGGGGTATCATTTTCCACTAAATTTTGGACTCTGGATCCAATTAAATGAATCCCGAAACGGTTGGCGCCCTCTCAATGAGGTTACAGGTCAAAATGGGATCCTATCTACCCATTTCGAATGTCAGTTTTCGAGATCTTTGGTACCTAGGCGTGTGGGGTATCATTTTCCACTAAATTTTGAACCCTGATCGATTTGAATGGGGACCCACCACACCCACTGTTTCCCCCATTTTTCCCATGTTGTAGAAATGAGTCTCCATGCGCCTGGTTCAAAAAATAATATTAACCGATGTGAAAGAATTTGCAGCGTATAGAATAATATTATTCTGACACTACGATATGACATTTGATATTATGAGATGTCTTCGATCATCCGCTCACGCGGTAATCAGTATATATTCGTACTCAGTCCGTTCAGTTGACTCCCGTTGACACCTCCCGGGATGGCAGATGTTGTTTAGTGCAAGAGCAGGTGTCCGTAGCCAACTACCATTATCATGAGCTGCTCGCCTTTACACTCATTTTCACCTGTCATGTCGAAAATATGATGCTCGCATTAGGCTGTCGATTCATCATCAGTTCCAATGTAGGCAAGTCAGCGCTCTTCCTGTCCCTTTTTTTTTTCTCCTTTAAATTTTTATGCCCAGGGGTCTTTGACGAAAAATATTTAGGAAATTATTAATAACCGGATGGTATTTGCACGCAGCTGAGCTCAGAGCAGTGGCGTAGCTAGGTGGCCAAGGGCCCACGAGCAAATTAAAAATTCTGCGAATTCTTCCACAATGGTTGGTTCTTTCATGGAGCAAGATTATAAGGAAAACAAAGAGGGTCGAGTGTCGAGTGCCCAATCGAACCAAATTTGGCAAGAGGATGGGTAAAAATGTATTTTTTTTTTTTTTTTGAAAAAGGATTTTCAAGATTTTTGGCGAGTATCCCTTTCAACTGAGTTCTGGACGCTGAATCCATTGAATATATTTCCAGTAACAAGGAGGGAGCCCACCACAAAAACCACGGCAATCAAGCCTTGCATCTCGTATTTTAAGATAGCAAATCAGGTGGTGGATTGATTTTGATTTTGATTTTTGTTGGTTATTCCTTGAATAATCAACCTATGTTTTTATGCAAAAACCCTGCAAATTATTACACACGGGTTGGTTATTCCTCGAATGGGGAAAACAGTGGGTGTGGCGGGTCCCAGACCCATTCAAATCGATTCAGGGTCCAAAATTTAGAGAAATATGATACCCCACACGTCTAGGTACCAGAAATCCCGATAACACATATACAAAATGGGTAATATATACCCAATTTGACCCATAACTTCTTCCAGTGGGTGCCGATCGTTCTGGGACCCATTTCATTTGATTCAGCGTCCAAAATTTAGTGGAAAATGATACCCTACTCGTCTAGATCACCCAAAATCTCGAAAATCCATTTTTCAAAAAACACATTTTGACCCCTACCCCGCCCAAATTTGGTCCGATCGGGCTGAAAAGTTTCGAGGACCGTTCTCGGCCGGGAACAGACCCCTGACTCAAATTTCAGATTTTTAGAAAATTTTCTACTAACAAAAACGGGCGGCGTACGGCGTACGGCGGACGTACATTGACCTTTTGGTTGGTTATTCCTTGAATAATCAACCTATGTTTTCATGCAAAAGGTCAACCTCTCCGGCTCAAAATTTTTTTCTGGACGTTTCAAGGTGTCTAGATCAAAAAATGTCAATGTCCGTCCGCCGTACGCCGTCCACGCCGTTTTAGGTAGTAGAAAATTTTCTAAAAATCTGAAATTTGGGTCAGAAGTCTATTTCCGGCCTAGGACTGTCCTCCAAACTTTTCAGCCTGATCGCACTAAATTTGGGCGGGGTAGGGGTCAAAATGTTTTTTTGAAAAATGGATTTTCGAGATTTTGGGCGATCTTGGCGAGTGGGCGTATCATTTTCCACTAAATTTTGGACGCTGAATCCAATGAAATGGGTCGCGAACGATTGGCACCCACTAGAAGAAGTTATGGGTCAAATTGGGTATATATTACCCATTTTAAATATGTGTTTATGAGATTTCTGGTACCTGGGCGTGTGGGGTATCATTTTCCACTAAATCATGGACACTGAATCGATTGGAATGGGTCTGGGACCGCCGCACCCACCGTTTTCCCCATTTCCCCCATGTTTTTAAATCAGTTTCCATGCGCCTGGTCCGAGGAATAACCACCCTGTGTAAGAATTTGCAGCGTTTTTGATCCTGACACCATGAAACGTCCAGAAAAAAATTCCGGATCTAGTTGGTCCTCGAAACTTTTCAGTCCCATCGGACAAAAAAAGGGCGGAGAAGGGGTCAAAGTGTGCATTTCGAAAAATAGATTTTCAATCGTTTGGTGCTCTCTAGATAAGGTTATGGGTCAAAATGGGTTATGGGTACCTATCTACCTATTTCGAATGTGTGTTCCTCTAAATTTTGGAGTCTGAATCGATTGGAATGGGTCCGGGACCCGCCATAACCACTGTTTCCCTCAATCTTTTTCCCCCACCTAGACTAGTATATTATATGAATGACGATGTGTTAGGTCTTTAGGGATGAATAAATAATTATTGTAAGGGCATTTTGGTGTTGTTTGACCTGGTTTTTGAAGTTTTTCATGTTAGTCGTTGTCATTAATGGACGAGTGGCCCAGGTACTCCGCCCAGGCTTATCCCGATTGACTCGTGAGAACAGCGTTTGGTCACGCTAACCTTTTAAAAACTGTTAACTCGACCTAATCTGTTCTTGCCCCTTGGCGGTGGCGTACAAATTGTCAACCCCGCACTCTTATCTTTTATCACGGCGAACGTGTGTGCTCACGAATTCACCCTCGAGCTTCGATGGCTTGTGGGGGTATTTTTGGAAAAACCCCGCCGACAAAAAAAAACAGTGTGGATAGGGAGAGATTGATAAAACACGCATACACGTGCTGTTGGATTTGAGTAATATTGGTAGTAGGTACTTACAACATGTCCATTATTTTCCCCCTTCTTTTCACCACTGCTAAAATTTCCAACTTATTCTCTAAATGCCCATCAGTAGATGAGGTCTGTCACAATATCATGAACCAAAGTGCTGTAGAGTGACAAGACAGACACGATTATAAAGGAACATTTGAACGTAGGGAGAGCACCGGGAATATCAGAATCAGAAGGGAAGTTTTTATTTTAATTTGACTATTAACTTGTTTGTGTGCTTGCACGGTCGCGATATAAGATCCTCAGCATTGTCCGAGCTAAAAAGTGCGAAAGGAAGTCAGAGGACATGATGCAGAAAATTGCATGCAAGCACAATGACCTTCCCATGAAGATATCGCTTGCAGAAAATTCAACGAAAGGTGTTGATGAGCCTTTGTGTTTCCCATTTAAGAGGACCACGGACTCGGAACGTCCTCCCATTAGATCGGGTGACTGATGCGATTGCGATGCAGATTATACGGTGGACTTGTACTACGTATGTAGGTAGTGTTCCGTGTACGTAAGGGGGTTGCCTGACTGCTCGTATATCGTGTAAGGAGGTGGAAACATCGTGCTCTCATCCAGGAATTTGTATATACACAGAAGAGACTGACAACTCGCAACCCAGATCCGTTCAACTGTTATTCGTGTGAAAGTTTTTCGTACGATATCCTTTGTTTATTTTTACCGAGCGAACCTCAAATGTGATTTGACGGTGACAGGAAGTAATTCTCGCAGCTGTGCACTATCACGAGAGCAGTATGAGAGCGATGGGGTGAGCCAGCTTAGGTTTCGATCTGATCAAATTTTGGTTGGTCATTTCTTGAATAATCAACCTATGTTTTCATGCAGAAAGTTGACCTCTCCAATTAGCCTCAAAAAAATTTTCTGGGCGTTTGGCACCTATCCACCTATTTCAAAGGTGGGTTTTCGAGATTTCTGGTGCCTAAGCGTGTGGGGTATCATTTTCTACTAAATGTTGGGCGCTGAATCGAATGGTATGAGACAGGGACACTCCATACTACTGTCTTTCTGATTAACCTTGAGTGCTCCCTCAGATTGCATGAACGGGCGGAGAGAATGCTGAAAACTTACATTATGATGATGGAAATCCCATTCTATTAAATTTTACAAAAATCAATGCAGAAGATTGACTCCTTTTGGTCTGTCACCCTTCTGTACTCAAGTAGGCTGTCAGCACTTAGAAGAGGGGCGCACAATTTGGTATCCTACCTGCTCTCGAGACAATTTTGTTCTCTGGATGCCTCTCATTGATTGTGTATAGACAGTTGGTGATCGATTATTTATTCACCAGAAAGGTATCGGGAACTCGTCTCTGTACAACGTTTCTTTCAGCTTTTTTGCTATGCTTCTTCTCACTCCGTAAGCGCTGCGTCAACAACGGAGAAGTGATCATCCGAATGATTCCATTGGGCGCAGCATGGCGTAGCTGCTTCACACTGCAATATGCTTACCAACTGGTACGAATAAATTCGGTACCGTATATGCAGAGTGTTAACTTTTATGGTTGAAAACACTCTGATGATTCTAGAACTCATTTGCAACAAAAGTTTCTGAGAAAAATGGTTTCTTTATCCGGCTGAATGGTTTTGCGATTTCATCAACTTCTTATTAGAAGATATAAGTACTGTTTTAGTGAAGACGTTAAAGAGCTCATCAGAAGGGAAACGCCCTTTCGAACGGTGTACTCAGATTTGAGATTATCTGGTAAATTAAGGAAGTTATGGCCGTAGGGTCGAAAACACGTCGAAAATCTTGAAACGTGAATAACTCGGAATTAAAGCCTCTATAAAGAAATGACCTGGAGATGATTTTTGTTAGAAATGAGTTTTATAACATTCTATACGTAAGCACGAGACGAGTCTCGTGTGGAGGCCGTCAGCCGAGCTGTAGACTCTTCACTATGTGAGAGGGTATGCCTAAAGTGGACTGTGAGAATTCAATATAGTTTATCAAGATTACATTGATTGATATTATGTTGTTTTTAGGTGCGCTTGGACCAAATAACAGACTCCTCGAATGAGTCTCTGGTTGATTGGAAGGCAAATTTAAGAATTAGGACAGTTCTCCACAGCGGCTGGAGCTCCTCTTGGACCCCCCCCCCCCCCCTCCAACACACATGTAATCATGTCGTTTATAATTATGTAGAAAAAACGTATGGGGCTTAGAAACAGACGTATAATAAAATATGACAAATCCTCGCCGAAATCTTGCAGCGCCTCTCTTCCACTTCGAGCCTCGATTGTACTTGTATTTAGGTACGCAAAATAGGACAACAGATATCGGATATTATATTATTGTATTCAGTTTAGAACCCCCCCCCCCCCCCTACCAATAAATTACCCCAAGGGCGAATCTGGTAAACAGGGACTACTAATTTTCGCTCATTCTCCGGTGCTTGAGAGTTGAAGTGGAACCTCGAGACGGAGGATAAATTCACTTAAGCGCTCTCACATGCCTTCGAACGAGCTTCAAACGTTTTGTTCATCCCGTAAAAACACTTACTCACCACGATGATTAAAATGAACTGCTCCCCGCCTCCCAGATCCGAGTAACGCGGTTATAAACATGTTCGAAGGGATGGCAACTCTTAACACTTTGCCTCAGGGTGCGGCTCGGCATCAAAGGGAGATCATTTCAAAGACAATCTACTCTTGGCAGCCCTACATCTTTCCATTTCCACGACCTCACTTTACTGGAGTGTTTGGATTTGGGACCCCCTTTCACTTATGTTAGTAGGAAACAGTGCGATTTTCAACGATCGCACCGCTAGGCTATCACATTCTTCCCAGAGCACCCATTCCACCTCTTGCATAGACATTTTATGGGCTATAATAGTTTCGAAAAACTCATTTCCGCGATAGAGCAGCCTCTATAAGAGAGGCTCATAAAACACAGCTATCACAATAGTAACACAAGCAGTCACCCATTATCGGAACGTGGGAAGTCAGTTGAAGAGGGAAGTCGATCCGTCGAACGAAATTCACTAACATTATAGTATGCAACACATCGCAAAAAAAAACCATCCGGTAACATAAATATATCATGATCTTCAATTGTAAAACGATATCTTGCATTATTCATCTTTCCGTCAAGGTCTATTAAAACGGGATTGTTTCCATAGCGCAGCACAACCTCTCCATTGAAACTGTTCAGTGATTGTGCGACTTTTTTCAGAACAGAAATCATCGTTACTTTATTCGAGCGACAAGCAGATTGTTTGATTCGAATCGTCTAGATGAATCATGAATGTTTCAGTACCCTTTGTGTTGCAGCAAAAACTGAATGATATTTGCGGAAAAAACGGCGTTTTGAGAATCGTGTTGTGTGTCTTCTGGTACTGTAGAGTACACGATATATACTACCCGATTCAACTTGAAAAGTCCCAAAGCAATTTGAGTTTTTAAAATAAATAAGAGAATTGCCCTGTACATGAATGAACCGACCAAACTAAAGGGAATTTTGCTATAAAGAGCCTATTGCATGTTTGAAAAAATAAATCTGTAGAAAAAATTCTCCATAATTTTTTTTTCTTCCTTCGATCATGACTATGGGATAAGCATATTGTGTCTAGGAGTCATCCCGATTGACTCAGTGTCCCAAATTTAGTGGAAAATGATACCCCACATATCTAGTTCCCGAAAAGTTCCGAAAATTGAGTTTCAAAAAATACATTTTTAGCCACACCTTCCCAAAATTTGGTTCGATCGGGCTGGATTCTAAACATTCTTGAGAAAACTTTCCGCTTGAATAGAAAAACAATAGTGAATAGATAAAAACAAATAAATAATACAAATAAATGAAATAAAAAAATTAGCCCCTCAGGGTCTACGGAATGATTTTATAATTCCTTCTTAATTGGTGGAATCTGTCAAAATCTCATCAAAATATTTGGAAATTAACTTATACTCGTCAAATGCGCATAATACGATGAAAATAATGTGAAATTCGGAGCAATTATATCATATAGAAATACTTACTATGAGCAGAATACCTACCAGGTATTTGGTTGGAAAAGAATTCAAAAAGTAATCATTCGATCCAGACAATCATTTAGTTAGTGTGATTATTGTCGTTGTTATAAGCTGTTATTCTCTAGCCTAACTGTTAGTGCAAAGATTTTGACCAATTAAACCGAAAGTTACAGTAATAAACATTATTTTTTCTGAATACATCTAGAATAAGGAATGTATCGAGTAAAAATTATAGTTCGCTCTTTGTCCAGTATTTATTATTTCCAAACTTGGCCGTGGTAGGCGTCAAAATGTGTATTTCGAAAAATGGATTTTCGAGATTTTTGGCGATTTAGGCGCGTGGGGTATCATTTTCCACTAAATTTTGGACGCCAAATCCAATGAAACGGGTCCAGAAACGATTGATGCCCACCGGAAGAAGTTCAATATTCTACCCATATTGAATGAGTGTTTTCGAGATTTCTGGTACCTAGGCGTATAGGGTATCATTTTCCACTAAATTTTGGACCCTGAATCAATTGGAATGGGCCACACCCACTGTCCCCCCATTTCTTTATGTTGAAGAAATGAGTCTCCATGCGCCTGGTCTGAGGAATAACTATCCCTGTAAACGAATTTGCAGTTCTATACTCCAAGAACAGTGCAGATGTAGAGGTAAAGGAAGCAGTTGAACAAACTAATGGAACCGATATACGCTCTGATGTTACCCACACATCGTAGTTGCATAGGCCCTAAGTAAAACCTTTGCCCATCTTGATAATTACGTCGTCAGTATAAAGAAATGACTCCAAAGCAGTCAATTGTTTTGTCCTACGGACAAACTGCTCAAGGAGACAACCTTAATAATACACGGCCATTAGTGAGTTCTGTAAGGACTACCCGTGTGCCGTGTTTAAGCTCGGGTATAATGGGCCATTTATTACTTGCCAACTTCCGGCCTGAAGGACCGCTAACGGTGGCTGGTAGAAAAGTTTTTGTCTCCGACGAAGAAGGCGGCCGAGTAAGCCGCGGGAGGGCCGAGGAACAAGGGAAACCTTTTTAGGAATGCCGGAGTTTTTCGGCAGGATACAATCAAGGACCTTTATAAACGCTTGTACTCGTATTACACTGGTTAGGTGCTCGGGCTGTTACGCGCCGCTGAATATGTCTGTTGGCTGATTTTAGATGTAGCGGCCGGACTAAGTTCACATGTTGAAGGCTCGCCAGACCAAGAGAATGAAATTAAAATGTGGTTCCAGTCATGATCTAAAAAAGTAGCAGCCAAATGAAAGTGGTTGATGTCCTCCCATTTTCCCGGTTGACTTCTCACCATTGGGAATGGCGTGAATAGCCGATCTCGTGTTCATAATTATACTACCCAGTATATCGTGAATATTGAGTTTACACTCGGAGTTTATTACTAGCCCTCACTACCCATCAGGAAGGCAGTGGTTTCAGCTGATTCAACTTCTACTCGAACGCACGCCATCTTGGGACGCCGCTTCTCGTTCTTCTCTTCTCAGCTCTCCTCAGAAATACTAGCTTCGCTAATAATCCATCTTCTGAATTCATCCTGTTTTGAATACTTGGTTTCCTCGCCTCTACTGAAGAAATACATCCTGTGTTGAGGGGTTGAGTTTACTTCAGTATCAAGTAACGTACTTAGACACCAGATTATTGGGTGAGTTACTTCAGTATTCTTGATTTCGTACATACCCAGGTTACCTAGGGGCACTAGGTGGTAGGAATTTGATTTATCAAGAAATACTCGAGAGAAAATATGATTCTACACCTCTTTACGGCGACAGTAGCCTAGTAGGATCGCGGGTATCATAAACATTATTGGTAACAATGATTAAGTGAATCGAGAGGAAACAGCGGAAAATATCAGCTTGGACGACAACAGTATCACGTACAGCCATTATGTTATGGACTTGGTCAGGTTACATAGCTGAAATGTTTCGAGGGTCAACTAAATGAAAGACGTCTCTGACCAAAATTTCAAATTTTTAATAAGTTCCTACACACAGACACTGACCCCAAAATTTCATGGCGTCCAGATCAAGACGCTGACAAATTCATCCAGGCCCAAATTCGGGGAAGGTAACGGGTGAAAATGTGTTGGATTTTTTTGGGAAACTAGGCATGTGAGCATCATTTTCCACTAAATTCTAAATTACAATAGGTACTTATGATAAATTGAGGAAAAACTAATCATTGTGTAGTGTACCAGTACAACAATTAATCCTCACTTAGCGAGGCATCTGTTGGCAGACGCGTGAACAACATCAATCTGAGTATCTCCCTGTCAATTCAAAATGATCGACACAAGTTACCAATGGGGTGCGTCAGCACGACTTCAAAAAAATGAACAGATTCAGTCGTTTGAGGTTTCAAAATGCTGATTGAAACGTGTATTAGGGAACTGCCGTGCCACATTTGATTTTTTCACGGGTATAAAATTTGTATTTCTATAACAACAAAAGTCAAGAATGAATCGGTCCACCAAGCAATACTTGGGAGGACGATTTGGAAGAAACAAGGCAAAATGTCTGTAATTCCGGCTCGACCGTCCTAGATATTCAACTCAGTTAAATTGTAAAAAAAAAATAAATAAAATAAATAAAATAAAAAATATAAAAATATAAATAAATAAATAAAACATTTAATGCAAGACTTGTAGAGTCATGATGTACTGGAATTGTAGGGAACTTATACGGGCACGCGTAGTGCCAGTTTAGTCGTTTATAGTGCGCCAGTTTATAACACTCCGTCCCAGTTTTCTGTTCATAAAGCATCAAAAGCAGGGTTCTGAACAAGTTCTGAATTGTGCTGCACCGGATTTTCTTCCAAATTGAAGACACCTGCGCTAGTGCGCTCTGTCGGACTGATCAGGAATTTCTTCTTAATCACTTCTTGCCAGTTCAAAATTTCGGGCGGCCCTTCTTCAGAATTCTGTTTTATCTATCGTCAAGTCTGATCTAGTGTGAGAATCTGAAAAGCTGTTCAGTCACCCCCGGATTCCTGCTTTACTGTGCAATGGAATTCGGACAATTGGAAGTTCAGAAATTTGAACAGCTTTATGCTTGGCTGTTTTGTTGGAGATTACAATTATTATACCACTGTTGCCTTTTAAAACGCAAATCTAAGTGAGGTGGTGCCGATTATACGTATAGGTGATTGTTGAACAAGAAATGATGTGTGAACGGGTTAAAACGGTTTATTCAACCAATCAGAACGACATTAATACAGCAAACGACTATCATAACGCTCGAAAAAAACTGATCGAATCCCAACACCGTTTTCTCCTCCTGCCCAGTCTTAGCTCTTATCTCTTATTCCCCTTCACCATCACTGTCACTGTCCTCAGTTTCGATTGCAAAACTAACTATCGATACTTCCCACCCCTACATACGCATACTTCATTGTTTCACTTGATTTAGATTTAGCATGCAGTGTGAAGAACGGAAAAGTTCAGTTGTGGAATGATATCAGTAACAGAATTGGATATTTTGGGTTCTTCTAGGAAAGGCCAATTCCCTGAAATCGCAAGCAATATAAGCCCCTTCGGATCATTTTTCGATGATCACGGGTCATAAGTTGGTTGACCCGTTCAACGTTAACGTTCGTCTGATGGGCGAAGTCAGCCCGGGGCCGAGGAATCATATCGCTTTTAGCTGTCAAGCGTGCGAGTGGAGTGATGAACGTGATGACGTTCATAACAGGTTTTTTTCCAACGGTTTTTCGCATTTCGGTGCGAACCCGTTGGCGGCGATACGTGTCCGAACAGTAACGAGGTAACGAACTAGCGGGACGTTGGTACGAATAATTGAATCACACTGGTTCGGATTATGGAAGAAAAACTCTTCTGCGTGGGGAAATCGGAGGGAAAATTCCACCTTTGACGGGGGTTGGTTGTCCTCCCCTCTCATCGTACTGTGCTTTGCCTCAGCCGTTCTGAAAATAATCGCCGGTATTAGAGCGCGCTTGAATGCCACTCTCCCGACCTGCCTGCCCGAAAAAAACCTCCGTTCGCCTACAGTTTTGCATATTAATGTCTCCCGTTTGAGCGTCCTCGTGTGAAAAAAGAGGAAAAAGTGCTCATTTCCCCCACCAGTACTGTCGAGTGAAGGGCGGAGAGGAATCACTGTAGGTACCCTGTCCGCTTTTTACTAATTCGCCTAACGGCAGTCGTGTGCGCTGATTTATGTGCATTCGCGGAGTTTTCATTCCTCCTTTTTTTTCTTTTTTGTTTCGTAATCCTCTCTCCGATCGGGGCTATTAGCAAAGCCCCGATTTTTCGTCAAATTCGCAAAAACGCGGCTTTGGTGGCGCAGATCGTCGGTAGATTAATATTTCTAATTTTCCGTGGCTTAGGACAAATTTACATACGAGTTGCAAATGAATTCATGAGTTTTTTCTCCCTTTCTCGCATTTTTCATCCGTTCATTTTTCAATTGCCTGAATCCCGTCCGCCCCTGAAGGATTATCTTAATATTTTGAATTCGTCATCTCCTATCGTCATCGTTCAACAATTATTTTATATTTTAAATACCTGCTCGCATAGTATTTCAATCTGTAACATAAAGAGATCGCCTGGCAAGACGGACTTGCTTTGCTTTATCAACTGGACAGGCGAACTTTTTTTTTCAGGTTTGCATTCACTTTTCAGTTTTAATAATAGTTTTCCAACAAAAATTACCATTTTCTCATCATCATCATGCTATTATTTTATTACCAAAAATGGGTCCTACGTGTGGGCGACTGACCGTTCTAAGGGTTTGAGTCACCAGTAAATTTCGGTCATGAAATCAAAAACTGCTTCAATAGTTTTGGGTTCGTTCTGCTGAATAGAGTCATGAGTGAGTGTGAGTCTGATAACAAACTCTAGAAATTTCTGGCATGGATGAGACGGTCTGCAAAAAACTTCTGAATGACCTAGGTCTTACTTTTCAACATTAGTCAAAGAGGGCTATTCTGGGCGTCCAATGTCAAACCCTCGGTTATTCTAGTATTACGTATTTTACTAAGTGCAACTTACAACTACTGTGAAGTGGAACAAAACAGGACAATAATGCCAGGATGTTCCAAGTGATCCAATCTAGTGATTGTATGGAAGGACGTCCGTCAAAGGAAATGCTGGTTCACGGAAAAGCCTCGAAAACGTCAGAAGTTTGCTGATGAAGTGCAGTCTGATGTCCTTTGGATAATATCATGAAATTTAACCCTGAAATTAGGGAATAAAACAAATCCCAGTCACCTAAAAACTCGTGTCAGGCCACTGTGACCTAAGCCTTCCTATTTCCTTCAATATTTAATTCACTGGACTGATTTCAGGGATACTGATTCAGAAATATCCGCCATTACATTGTTTTTCACCAAAGATCTCGTTGAAATAATTGTTGATAGCGTGATCTCTGAATCTGAAGTGGACAGTGTAGAAGACCATATCAAGCAAAGGGTCACGCTCTAAAGCGAAGCTTCTTATATGTACAGGAAATAACTCAGCGCCTGAAGCGACGGAAACTACATGAACTAGTGTAGGCAGTGAACGGTCGAAGTACATAGGGACATGGGACGCAGTTATCATCTTCTTGCGTTCAGTTAGCAGTTGTAGTAATGTAGGTCAGTGCAGTATAGTAAATAAAACTACTTGGTCCAAGAGAAGTGTAAAAAAAGAAGTTATTTGGACTTGGAATTTCTCAATATGGCCACTTTTTATTTCTTCCTAATATATTAGTGAATAGATGGCTAATACATGAGCATTATGATGAACATGTGACTCATGACTCCTGACGGTCCCTTCCGGGGATTTAATCTCACTTATTCATTGCTATCAAGATACAAACGAGAGTTAATTACTTTTTAAAAACTTGTTCGTTGCTCAATATATCGACGGGAGGAGTCGAAAAAAGAAAGACGAGGTTGAAAAGAGGCTTCAAAAGAAATGCCGCCGTGATTTGCATGCGCGAGTCCTCTGGATTGCCGCGGTTTAACATCAATAACAATTTACATCAACTGGGTGCCGGGAAAGTAATAAATTATGAATAAATTTATATATATGTCGTCCGGACCTCTCCACCCCTTGTTTTGACGCACCACACCCCTCTTCGTCATTTAAAGAACATTTCATCGTTCGAAATCCGAGATTGACCTGATATTGGGGTTTCGGCAGATAGTGTTTTGGTGAATAAAATGAATAGATGATGCCGTGTGTTGAAATTGATTAGGCACTCAAGCAGTAACAGTAACCACTGTGGCACGTCATTGAATGCCCTTATAACTTTTCCCTGCAGTAATGATAATATGTATTGTTTACATAGTTATTCAAAGTCTCAATAAGCACTCAAGATAAATCGATATAAATGCGGGCTAAAATCGCGGCGTCGTGAGAAAAGAAAAATCGGCGATAAAAGAGAGAAACGATTCTAGAACAACAGCAACGCATGACAAAAAAAGGTTTTTTTTTCTGTTTTTATTATATTACAGATAATAATAGACAAAAGTCGTTCGTTTTCAATCCTTCCCACAAAATCATGTTCTTCTCAAAACAACACTTTTTGAGGTTTCGGTACGTGCTCCACCTCTCTCTCTGGAGCGATTAACCCGATTCCTTTTTACATTTTGTAGATGGTCCTAACCTATCTTTAACAAGAAATATATCACAAAAAAGTTAATAACTGACGTCATGAATCGACGATGAAACGATGAATCAAGTGAATCGATTCAGTAGGAGCGGAGTACCATGTACCGATAGCACTGATGAATTTGTATTACATACTGACTCCCCCTAATTGATCTCATAACTATGATCATATTGTAAATCAATAACTCTATTCCAACCAATTGTTGTCGAGCTCCGAAGACGTCACATACCACCTCCAATCTCCACTGTTCGGCCCCCATCGTAGATCCACTTTCAACCCCCTCTCCGCGGCAATTGGTGCACAATCAGGCGTCTCATGAGCCAAAATGTGCCCCTATTCCAGTTCTACTGACAATAACCTTTTCGTTGTCCAACCATCCTACAACTTAACCTACCTCCTTTTTCGGCGGGTACAAGGCAATGTCAATATATGAAGTATCTGTACCGTCAAGAAGTTTCATCACTCGCAGAATGGAACTCTGAAAAGGAAAGGAAAAAGTCATTATTCACATAAAGCCGTATAATTTTGTTGCATAAAACACAAACGTAATTTGGAAGCTACAAGAACTGAATAGACTAGCTTGGTATTGCACCTGAGCGAATGCGACTGAATGCACAATATCCATCACCACGTTCATAACACCGACACATAAAACACACAAGACATAGTGGACCTCAAATAATAACTCACAATAATATACAGGGTGTTCCACGAGTTGCCTCCCCCCTCCTAAAATCGTTCATAAACAAAGAATCGTTTTTGAATCTTCATATTTTCTTGAAGGAATCTCTCAAATATCATATTCGCATCCCGCGCAACTACGCAACCATGCTCAAGTGTGCCCAAAGTGCGCAAAGGTGCCCAACCCCGAAATTGTCAAATAATGAAGGATGATGAAATGGCACATGAATTTCCATTATTTTTAAAGCTTACTCATATGATGCGTTCCTTGATTGGACTCAATTTTGGCAAAATAATGATCAAAATTGGTTTTTTCACGTGAAAAAAAATCATTTTTCAATCTTTCATCAAAATGTGTGTTTCCAAAAAGAGGGTTTTCTAGATTTTCTGCGATATAGGCGTGAGAAGTATCATTTTCGACTAATTTTTGGATGCTGAATCTAATGAGACGGGTCCCGGATAGGTTGGCGCACACCAGAAGAGTTTATGGGTCAAAATGGGTACCTACTCACCTATTTTGAAAGTAGGTTTTCGAGATTTCTGGTACCTAGGCGTGTGGGGTATCAATTTCCACTAAATTTTGGATGCTGAATCGATTGGAATGAGTCTCCATGCTCCTGGTCCGAGGAATAACCAACCATTGTGACTGATTGGAAACAAAAGAATGGCCAAGTTTGGAAGGTGATTGGTATTTGTTCAGGTCTTCTTCGATTTCTCGATTTTTGGACACTCGATGAAGTCCATGATCGACAAGGGCATCACCAAGTCGTTTCAAAGAAAGCTTAATTAACCAAGAAAGATGCGGCACCCACAGGGGACACTTGGCCCCTTGGGGTCCACTCACCGATCGAGAAGAGGTTCAATGGCGACGTCAACACCTGTCGGTATATATACACTTTCCTGTTCAAAGCTCAAGTACTGATTAATGGGGCAAAGGATCGAATTACATGTGTTTGCCCCGAGTCTTGGAACTTGAAAAGTCGTTGAGGTCTCACGGTGAAAACAACAAAGGTTGCTCTTTTGAAGCGGGAAATCACCCGGGGACAGATGACTGCTTGAGCAGACTTAGGAGTTTGTCGCAAGTAAAACGGACTCCATCTGCCGCGTCTTAAATCTTATTGAAACTCAACGACGCTTGCCATATGACTCTTCGTCGAGGAACGTTAATTTGATAATTAAACTCATTCCAGGACTGTAGTATCCAAGTCGAGCGATTACCGTTGAAAATCAATTTATCATGCTTCAATATGACTGTGTGACCTAAATGTCCAGATCAGAAGTTGTACCTCCTCTCATTAGCCCCGATTTTTCGTTGCAATTATTGCTCAAATGGGAGCAAATTTCAGCTGCAACTAAAAAAACGCGGGTTGGTTATTCCTCGGACCAGGCACATGGACACTTATTTCATCAACATGGGGAAAATGAGGGGAACAGTGGGTGTGGCGGGTCCCGGAATAATCCCAATCGATTCAGGGTGCAAAATTTAGCGGAAAATGATATCCCACACGCCCAGGTACCAGAAATCTCATAAACACATATTCAACTACGTCTGATGGGTGCCAACAGTTCTGGGACCCATTTCATTGAATTCAGCGTCTAAAATTCAGTGGAAAATGGTACCACAAAATCTCGAAAATCCATTTTTCGATAAACGCATTTTGACCCCTACTCCGCCTAAATTTGGTTCGATCGGGCTGAAAAGTTTCGTGGACCAACTAGAGCCGGGACCGGACCCCTGATCCAAATTTCAGATCTTGATCTAGACACTTTGAAACGCCCAGAAAAAAATATTGGGCCGTCTCGGAGAGATTGACTTTTGGCATGAAAACATAGGTTGATTATTTAAGGAATTACCAACCAAAATTGCCGAGCAAATTTTCCCCTGCGTCCGGAAATATTTCCTCCACCTGGTAGCTGCTCAGTATCTCCGACAATAATTTTCCCGAATGGAGCAATATCGTCGGGAATTGACGTGAAGCCGGCATTTATTTTGTGGACAATTTTGAAACGCGTGGGATTTTATAGCTCGTTTTTATCAATCATTCTGGAGAAAACAGTATGAAGGGGTGAGATTCAGGGAGATCCAAGGAGGCCAAAATGGATGAATCAAACAATGACTCGATTTCAAAATTGATTTGATTTTTATAAAGAATTTTAAAAATATTTTATCACAGCAAAGTCGAATTTTGAGTCTGATTAGGCCCACAAGAAGCTCGAAGTCCGAATTGGACATCCTGCCAAAGTTCACGAACAGCTAGCTGCCTAGATGTTTGGAGGTAACTGCTCTAGATAAATCTCGCTGTGTGAAGCAGTTTCTATGCCAAATGGATATTTTCCTTCTTCTCGATGCTGCAGTCAGCAGGTTTAGTAATTTTTCCCATTTATAGTTTAGTGTTACTCGTTGTTTAGTAGAGTCAAAGCACCACCGAAACGCACATTGAAATCAAATCGCTGGAAGAGCTTTGAGTAGATTTATGCTGTGTTGGAAAACCAAAACTTTTTTGGTTCACATGATTTATAATTTTAAAACTGAACTCGTACCACACCGCTGATACATAGGAGGATCAGTTCATGTTTCATGGAAGTTCATCTTTCGTTGATTTAGCGTCCGTCAAGAGGCATGATTGAGTCAGAACAATAATGGACCTTCAGAACAGGCCAAAACATCGGTTGTTCATATGCTTATAGGCAGTACCCGCCATGCTTCTCAGAGGACCACCACGACGTGCCTCGTAAACACCGTGGGATTTGCACCACAATGATGGTAAATTCAACCGGTACTAGCCTTCTAAAGACTGATGCGAGGCGCCGAAACGCAATAAAGTAAAATTAACGTTGAAAGTGCCAATTTTATTTCTCTGCCGTTTTAGGTGCTTTCGATAGGCGCCTGCCCTCGCGTCTTACCGGATTTTCCCAAAACGGGTAGCACCAGATAAGCGAGGCGAAGGGGAAAATTATATCGGCGTACCTTCAAGTTGTGCAGAGAATCTATAATTACCACCATCAAGTTGGAAAGTATTGATGAACATCCAATCGTGATCGCCTCTTAGGAGCCTTCGGAGCCTCGTAAAGATATTTTTATGCCAGTATTTAATCTGCTGGCTCATTGGTTATCGGGGAAGGCGGTAATTAATAGTCCTTTTGTGGCGTGCAAATGACTTGGAGTTGATGAGGTACGTCGAATATTACTTCAGACTGGGGAATGAAATGGGATTTGTATGACAGGACCGGTATGTACCTACCTAACTACGTATCGTGACCGAATGAACAGAGCAAATGAGAAGAAGAACAATTCAGCGTCGTTTTTGTATACCTGGGGTTATACCGGCGTATTGAATGTCTGGACGTCAGGTCGCCGGGTTGAAAGGTACCTTATGGGGTTCGGCTCGTCTTTTTGCTGGTTCGCGGGGCCCAGGGAGGACGTGTGAGGATTGCAAGTGCAGGAGCAGGCACCTTCGATTGATTTACTGCTCCTCTGTACTGAAATGATCGCGGCTCGAGGCCCCCGGCAGTAATTTGTACTGAGAGCGAAAGGGAAGGTGGTGGATAGGTGCACTGGAGTGACGGGGGAGGGATGCAAAGAAGACAAGAGGAGGTCCGACCGCGGAGATAGGAACCAAGAAGGTAGGAAGAGCCATAAATCTGAAATTCATGATGGGCCCTGGGTATATTAGTGGGGCGGCCCTTCTGAAGATCCGAAACCCCTCGAGGTGTCTCGGAAATTTATTATCTAATTGGCAGTGGTGAAAGCTATTAGAGGCTAAGAGTTGGTGCGGTGGGCCTTGGGGGCAATGAATCAAGTAGCCCAACACGACTATTACAGTAATGGTTCCGAAGCCTTGGCTCTGGAGCTCTCTTCTGGCTACTGCAATTAAAACTCGAAGCTGAGAGAAAGAGGTATATCGTGCACACACCAGGGTGGCCAACGACACCACCAATCCAAACCACTTCCCTTGTGAGGCCTCCGGTTAAGTATCCATTGATGTTGGATCAACTGGCGACCGACTCTCATTGTTAGAATAGGAGAGATGACTTCAAATGTGAGCTTCAGTGGGTAAATTAAGATCATAATATAATCCTTGAGTCGATGAAACAGTACGAAACTCTTCTCCTTGTGCGGTAGGTATCCAAGAGATTCCTTGGGGTGTAAAGGTTAAACCATTAAAGATAACACAGTGTAAGAAAAATAAATAATATGTAGAAAATGAACTCTCTGAACAGGATTTTTATGGCGATGTAAAGCAGGAGGGGCCTAATATAACCTAGTATTAGCGAATCTTGAGCCCACCTAAATTTATCAAACGAAATTCACTGTTCAGGAAAAGGAGGAGAGGAAAAAGAAGTGATGGGAACAAGCTTTATCACTAGACTGGTGTATGTAGCCCCAGATGCTGAGCAGAGAGTCACAATGTAAACCATGGCATATCATCCATGGTGGAGTTGCGCGACGCATGCACAAGGGCCAGGACATGGGTAGATGTGAAGCGATCCAGTGCAGCAACGAAGGCGACTGTTGACCAGCGAATTACTGTCTCGAGGAGGGAGAGCTGTGGCCAGGCAGACTTGGTGGCAGGTGCCCTTCATTGTACAGACACTTGCATCTGGAATTGGGGTATGGTCACCTCCCCACATTTTGCGCCAACTACCCGCACACATCCTTGGTCAGCTCTCTGCATCCTACCCTCGTGGGAGCTTAACACCTACCACTGATGAAGCTAAGTACCTCAGTATGACACTCGATATGACACAGATGGATAGCCCACGTGAAAAAGAAAATGGAAGAACTGATTTTCAAATTCAGAAAAATGTACTGGATAATGGGGCGACAATCAAATTTGTCCGTCCACAACAAGATGATTCTTTACTAGCAAGTCTGGACTTATGGGGTGCAGTTGTGGGGCTGCTTACTTGAGGGGAGTTTACCTGCACCCCTGAAATTGGAAGTCCACCTGTTTGGAGAAACGCCTGCCCTCCATTGAAGCTGTATCTTGGTAGGTAGGCCATGAGAACTCCGAAAACTACCAAGATTTCAACAGTTACAAATCCCGTGAGAATTCCCTTCTAGGTGCAAACGAGTTCTAACAACTTCTTACGTTTTAATTTACTTAACCACGAGAGTTTTCAAGACGGAATTGACCGATGAGGAGTTCGAAGCGCTAATCACAAGGGGTCGATAGAGTTTCACAAGAAATATAACGTGTCTACACATTTTTAAAATGTTCACTCACGGCACGGCGAATCCCCGTAATACTAAGTCGAGGTAACGGAAACCAGCATGAGTGATAATGACGTGGATTGGCGGGTTGCAAGGTAACAATCTCAGACCGTCAACCAGGAGAGTTATTAATTATGCGGGGGAATTATGCAAATGACAGACCCCACGAGCCTACACAGTCCTGTGTACATTTCGGCCGCATGTTTTTCAGGTTATTTGATTAACATTTTCTCTCCTCCGATAGTTCTAATTGCCCGTGGTTCCCGTTGAAGAGGAATGAAACAACACGATACTAGTAGGTACTCGTCATTAAAAACACAAAATAAAAAGGTGAGTCCCTGAGACTTAATTCTCAATCAACACCCAGGGCCAAGATGTTTAACGAAGCAAATTGTTGACGCCATAAACTACGAAGAATAAAATGAGTGGATGAAGAGCTCTAACAGTAGGTAATCAAAAATCTAAGACGTAAAAAATTCACAAGATTGGGACGTGATGACGTGGTTTCAATTTTCCTCCTCGGCATTCCTAATTTAAATAATGCTTACGCCCTTTATGAATCTAATGATATATATTGACCCAAACTCACTAATAATCAGATTTTACCCTAAAAACTCTGCAAAATCTGGTAGTTCCTTGGAGCAGGAGCAGGGGGGATGGTCCTCCCCCGTTTTGGGTCAAGATTTTTGAGGACGAACGAGAAAGAGAAGGGAATCTCAGATCTAAATAACATGATATTCCATTTTCTATTTTCGAAGTGGGGACTTCTTTCCGACCCGAGTAGGTAAAAATGTGTGAATAATCAACCTATGTATTCATGCAAAGAGTCAATCTCTTCGATTCGGCCCAAAAATTTGTTCTGGACGTTTCAAGGTGTCTAGATCAAAATTAGCAAATGTCCGTCCGCCATCCGCCGTCCACACCGACTTTAATAGTGGAAATTATTATAAAATTCTGAAATTTTGGTCAGGGGTCCGCTCATGGCTCTAGTTGGTCCTCGAAACTTTTCAACCCGATCGGACCAAATTTGGGTGGAGTAGGGGTCAAAATGTAAATTTCGAAAAATGGATTTTTGAGATTTTTTGCAATCTAGGTGTGTGGGGTATCATTTTCCACTAATTTCTGGTCGCTGAATCCAATGAAAAGGGTCCCAGAACGATTGGCACCCACTGGAATAGGTCATGGATCAAAATGGCTTACTATTACCCATTTTGAATGTGTGTTTTCCAGATTTCTGGTACCTAGGCGTGTGGGGTATCATTTTCCACTAAATTTTTGACGCTGAATCCAATAAATAAATGAATCCCGAAACGATCGTCGCCCTCTGGATGAGGTTACGAGTCAAAATGGGTACCTATCTACCCATTTTAATGTCTGTTTTCGAGATCTCTGGTACCTAGGCGTGTGGGGTAATCATTTTCCACTGAATTTTGGAACCCTGAATCGATTGGAATGGGTCCGGGACCCACCACACCCACTGTTTTTCCCCTATTTCCCCACGTTGAAGAGATGAATCTCCATATGCCTGGTTCTAGGAATAAACAACCCGTGTGTATGAATTTGCAGCGTTTTTGAAGAATGGATTTTCGGCGACCTAGGCATGTGGGGTATCATTTTCGAATTTCGTCCAATGTTTTGAGCGCGGAATCGATTGGAGTGAGTCTGGGACGCTCCACAAATTGTTTTCACCAAAATCTTGTTCCAAAAAATAACCAACCATTGTGGAATAATATGCAGCGGTTTTCCAAAAATTTTGTTGAAGGGACATTCTCCCTCTTGGTTGGTCCAAGATTTTGGGCTGGAACAAGAACCACCTGTAATCAAACCGATCATCTAATTTGGAACTATATAACAGGCAACTTTAGACTCACTCTAGAAGGTGCGAGTCGAAATCGTTTCCGAAAACCCACACTCGTAGTTCTTACACCTATTGAACCAGCAAATAGGGGAGGTACTTCGCAGAACAACCCTCGTGATTCACCAGGTAGGTCTGAGGACGAATGAATGGACTCAAAGAAACCAGCATGGCACAAAGCAGCAAATCATTCGCTATAAAATTTTCTTTAGTTCAATCCAGAGACCGTCTTCTACTCCAGTACCTCGGGTGGAAGCCATTAAAGGGTTTTTTTCAGCGACGTTTTCTCCAGCGGATGTGAATTTACGACCACAATAATCACGAACTGTACATGGAAGGAAGTTATAGCTATCAGATAGCAGTATAGTACGATATTTACCAGGGGAAGAAGGAACTGCCTTTTTGCTGTTTATTCCTTTTGTTACTTAATGGGTCGGGAGGGGGTTTTTACGTTTCTCATTGAAATTATCTTTCCGTCTCGAGTTCTGTGGGGTTTCCATGATGTTCTCTCCTTCCGTTTTCAGGGCTTTCTTCTCCCATCCATAGTCTCGGAAGGCGCTCATAAAGCGATTCACACTTTTCCATACACTGAAAGGATCTTCACTTTCATTGCATCTTCTTCAGATGACGTTGTCGCCATCAATGGCGAAGTGGGTGGATGTTCACGAGAAAACTAGGCACGCGGGGCTCACGTCTTGTTAAGACGCCAACTCTAAGGCTGGCCGTCCACTGGACGCGAATTCGCGCGGAGAGGCGAAGAGGCGAATTTGCCAGTTTTTAGCTCTAAGCCTTTCGCAGGGTCGAAAACCCCGTCCACTGCACGCAGAATTCCTGGTCAGTTTCGCCCGTCCTATCAGTGTTTTGGGTCGAAGACAGATGAGGTACATTGTTTAGTTGAAGTAGATGGGGACTAAACATGCTGGGCTAGGTACAAGGGATGAGGCAGGTATAGATTTCCATCACCGGGTTCGCCTGTTCGCGCGTTCGGAAACAAACTGGTTTGGTTCTCTTCGCCTTCGCCAGACTTCGCGCGATCACAGCGCTTCCAGTGGACGGGGTCCTATACGAATGCTAGTGTTTGTTAAGAGGCGAACTCTTCGCGCGAATTCGCGTACTTCGCCTCTTTGCGCGAATTCGCGTCCAGTAGACGGCCAGCCTAACCTTTCAGCGCTTATATGCATTTCTACCATCATGGTAGGTATGTGAGCAAGTTTATGGTGCTAAACTTGATTGATTCTGCGCCCAAACATTGAAAAGCAAGTTATTATTTCACGAATTATTGAGAGAATATGTACAAAGGAAAATCCTCTGCACATTCATACTGCGCAGAAGAATAAATGGTTCATTATTCCCAGGATAATGAACCCTTGTCAGAATCAGAGTTCCATCAAAAATTGGCCCCAAGATTTGACAGTTTGCATGTTGATGTTGAAAACGCTGCTTATTCATTGACAGGGGTTGGTTATTCACAGATGTGAAGTGTCCCAGACTCATTCTAATCAATTCAGTGTCCCAACATTTAGGGGACAATTTTATATCACACGCCTGGATACCAAAAAAACGCTGCAAAATCTTCACAGGGGTTGGTTATTCCTTGGACCAGGATCATGGGGGGTAACAGTGGTTGTGGAGTGTCCCAGGCTCATTTCAATCAATTTAGCATCCAACATTTAATTAAAAATGATACCCAACACGCATTTTATATACCATAAAACCCATTCAAGCATGTTCATTATTGTTGGTAGGAGGCAGTTGACACTGATGAAGGGATGAGTATTGAGTATCTGACCATCTAACTGACCATCTGTAACTTCATGGTTGGACCATTTATGAAAAAGAGTAAATTACCTTCATACTTGGGAGGGCAATCTTCCTCATTTGATGATCAGAACTGAGGCAAACTTATCACACACTGACTTGGGCACTGTACTAAATCGATTCTAGTACCTATATTCTCATAGTTTGTACCCAATGCGCACTTAAATTAGCCAATTGCGAAAAAGGCCAGAAAATTAAGGAAAAAAAGATTAGTTGACTTGCAATAGTTGAAGAACACCACAGGTGGAGGGAAGGACAGAAACTGAAGTCCAGAAGGTTCCATGAGCCCCTACCCTAACTGAGGTGGAGGGAGAAGTTTCACATGGGAACCTATCAGTTCTAGAAAATTTGTATTTTGAGGAGAGGAACAAGGTTGTCAGCTCCTAGTTACCAGTTCCCTTCTTGAACTTGGTTTTGCCCACACTTCTGCATCCCTTGTCAACCTGGGAAAATGAAAGAACCCTGCTCACATCACTCCTGTTCTGAGGAGAGGATAAAGACCCCATGTACTTCCAGTCACTAGCCACTTCCAAGAAATTCATCTGGCCTCACTTTTCCTTAATTGTAGTTTGTTGTTTATTAGCATAATGCATCTCTGTGGATTCTATGAAGCACTACAGACAGATGACTACAAAATGGAAGTAGTGGTAAATGTTTTCCCACACACTAGGTAGCTGAAAATTCTGAAACCTACATTCAAAATACCAAGGTCTTGGACCAATATCTCTG
>JADDOF010000114.1:0-45920 GCA_019603395.1 Cyrtorhinus lividipennis | reverse complement strand
TCGGTTTGCATGCCGCCTTCCATGTACTCCGTTTTGTTGATGTTGAGTCTTAAACCATGTTCGTCAAGGCGGGTCTTCCATCTTTGGATGTTCTCCTGGGTCTCTTCTCGTATAGTTCACCTTCCTTATAGTTCAATAATTCCTTTGGTCCTAATTGATTTGTATGTCTGAACTATTCTGAACTAGCTGGCGTTCGTCACCAGTAAATTAGTCACTAGGCGTTCAAAATCAATCGTTCAATCAAGCGTTCTGTTCAATGCACTACTTTGCCCATCTAGTTCACATTGTGAACTAGATAGTTCAATTGAACTAGTTCCTTAAACTAGTTCACTTTAGTGAACGAACTAAGAAGAGATAGTTTAGTTCAATGAACTACTTTGCCCATCTCTATTCTTGACGTTCACTCGGCGGCTAAAGCTTCGGAAAGCACATGAACTAGTGTAGGTAGTGAATGTGACGAAGTTCAAAGGGACATAGGACTAAGTTATTTGTCTTTTGTCCTAATAAACAGCTATTGTAATATAAGTCAGCGCAATATTGATTATGAGACAACTTGGTGCAATAAAATTGTCAATTGAAAAAAAAAAAAAAAAAAAAACGACTCCTTTTAGAATTGTGGGAGATATCAAAAGGCCCCACAAAAACACATTAGCCACAGACTGCCATCCAAGGAGCTTTATCTTCTCTTACTTCCTTCTTCGTGAAGACAATTATGAGCATCAGCGGTTTTCTCCTCTTTCATTTGAGTTATGTTCTTGGAGTTACGAAAAGCAATGTCAGCATATTAGGGTACTAGAACGAGATATGTGTGATCTAATTTTGTTCGTGTGAAGAACTGCTCCCCTCATCACAAGCTACGCTAATAGAGGGGAGTAGCATTGCACTACCAAAATTTCAATCGAAGACATGTTTTGGTTGGTTATTCCTATGTTTTCATGGACAAATTCAATCTCTCCGATTCAGCCCAAAAATTTTTTCTGGGCGTTTCGAAGTGTTTAGATCAAAAAAGTTAAATGTCCGTCCGCCGTCCGGGCTTTTTTTGGTAGTAGGAAATTTTCTAAAAATCTGAAATTTGGGTCAGGGGTCCGTTCCTGGCTCTAGTTGGTCCTTGAAACTTATCAGCTCGATGGAACCAAATTTGGGCGGGGTAGGGATCGAAATGTGTATTTCGGAAAATGGATTTTCGAGATTTTTGGCGTTAAAGGTGTGTGGGGTATCATTTTTCACTAAATTTTGGACGCGAATCCGATGGAATGGGTCCCAGAACGATTGGCAGCCACTGGAAGGAGTTATGGGTCAAAATGGATATCTACCTACCCATTTTGTATGTGTTTTCAAGATTTCTGGTACCTTGGCGTGTTGGGTATCATTTTCCACTAAATTTTGGACGCTGAATCGATTGGAAAATTGGTCCGGGACCCGCCACACCCACTGTCTCCATCTTCCACATGTTGAAGAAATGAGTCTCCATGCGCCTGATCCGAGGATTTTCTATAAATGCATTGATGGAACAAAAAAGTGTTTGATATTATGAACAATGTATCTCTCTGTAATAATGTATCTCTTTGTTGTAGGTGTGTTGACGAGCACAGAGCCTAAACTTCTTGACGTGTGCTTGCGCTGCGCTCGATCTTTATTCGTCCACCCGAACGCTCCGATTGATCTAATTTATTCTGATAAACAGATCATCCCACACCTACTGGGACTCGCTATGCAATCAACGCCAAATCAAATTTGTGTTACCACCATCCTGGGCGCCTCATGCAAGGTAAGGTGGTTTTTTAAATATTTGAATTTAGACAAAATGGTAATCAAATCCCCATAAGTCCAGCCAGCTTCTAGTGGCACGTATGAAAAGAGCCTTCACCTCCTCGCTTATCACATTATTTGCAGACACCTGACAATCAGGCTTACCTCTGCGACCAAGGAGCGATTTACACGCTGGCTGCACTTTTATGCTCGCAGCACGATTCAGTATTGATGCCTACTTTGGAGTGCATCGCCAATATGGCCCACCAAAATACTAACGTTTCTTCCATTATCGCCGTTGCAAGGTGAGTACCCCGATTCAGATCTACGGGGAATAAATATTTAATGTAGTATTATAGGGGGGGGGGGGGTCTAATACGTGGTCAGGCGAAACAAACGGTGCAGTTTCGAAGGGTGGCTACATCCCTTGTGGTAGGAGTGGGGCTGCTTGAAGGAAAAGGTCTTCAAACACCGTCCCCACACATAGGAAGCTATAAAGACCCGAATTTGAGAGAAAATCACCGCGATTCTTGTCAATTTGTGCCAGACCAGATGGCGGTTGAAAACGTCAGGAATCGCCTCCATCCAGCTGCTGAAAGCCATCATCTTGTTGGTGTTATCATTAAAATTTGAGTAAAAACGCTGCAAATAGGAGTTGGTTATTCCTCGGACTAAGAGCATGGAGAAAATGGGGAGAATTAGCGAGTCTGGAGTGATCCGGACTCATTCCAATCGATTCAGCCTCCATCATTTAGTGGAGAATGATACCTCACACGCCTAGGTACCCAAAAATCTCGAAAACCCATTTTCAAAATAGGTAGGTGAGTTCCCGTTTTGACTTGTAACCCCTCCCGGTGGGCTCCAATCGTTGTGGAACTTGTCCCATTGGATTCAGCGTCCAAGATTCAGTGGAAAATGATATCATCCTACACGCTTAGATCACCAAAAATCTCGAATATCCATTTTTCGAAAAACTCATTTTGACTTTGTCCCTCCCTTCCCCTGTAGTCAAATAAATTGTGTTACTTGTATTAGGATTATCCCACTCAGGGCTAGAATGATGAAGTTCGGGACGATCAGAGTGTGTTGATCAGCCGAATAGTGAGTAGGTACATTCGTGAACACATGTGTACTCCCTCCTTTCCAATAGGATGATCTTCTGCTGCTCAGTGAATACAAAACAGCAATTTCGAGAAATGAAGTGACTCAATAAGAGAGTTTTTGTTTATTTCATCCATAAAATAACAATGGTATAAAACTTCAATTTCAATAAAAATAATTAAATTTTTTAAAACATATTATATGATCGTTCAATGGACCAGTTCATTCATAATTTTAACGAATCTTTTTTTTTCTCTTTTTTACAGCTTTGGCGGGAAATCTGTACCTGATTTGTTGGTGAATCTTATGGCGCGAGATCGACCTAGTGAAATGCAATTGAGCTCCGCCAAATGTCTGACGTATCTACACAGGGCAGGTGCGATCGCTGCCGAAGATCCCAAAATTTTATATAAAACTCTCCCTTGTTTGGTGAGCAGTATTTGACATTTTTTAAAATCATATTTCTCATTTCAGTTCCAATCTGAGGTTCCCAAAAACAGCTTTGTCTCACTCTAACCGCATGCGCGATTTAATTTCGTGATCGTGTTGCTTCTTTAATAAGACGACTCTCACTAATGTAGCTGAATTGCCTTATACGGGTGTTAACCTCCAAGATAAGCAGCCTTCAAGTGGTCGATTCTACAACTCATTTGTAACAAAAATGACTTCAGGATATTTCTTTTAAGAAGCTTCGTGTCCGAGTTATTTACGATGTAAGATTTTTTTCGTGTTTTCGACCTGACGTTACTAAATCGGCCATAACTCTATTAGTTCACAAGGTAATCTCAAAACGGAGTACAGCCTTGAAAAGAGCGTCAAATTTCCCTTCTGATGAGCTGGACAGATTGACATGGCGGGGGATGCGGCACATTGGACGACTGTAGAGGTAGTTGGTAGCAGAGAAGGGGATAGCAAAGGGTATGGCAGAACGTGAAGCGGAACGAGGCACGAAGAAGTCAACACAAGCAAGGAGATCCGGAGAATCTATGCGCCCTGAGAGCTATCCATGGAGGAATGAGGTGTCGGAACAAATGCGACGATCCCAGGGTGGTTGAAGTGGCGGGCGAGCTCGTCATAGTCCAAGTTCTCGCGGGGAATGGGCAGCTTTTAAGCCAGGAACCGCAGAAATGCCCTGAAGACTCGTTCAACTTGTACGATATGGCAGTCGTAGTGAGGGATCCAGATCACCAATGCGTACTCCAAGATGGGCTGCACGAGTCTTGTAGAGTGACACTAGGGATGATACCTGAGAAAATTCTCTGGTGCTCTTCTTCACAAATCCCAGCAGATCATGCTGGCAGAACGTGAACGGAACGAGGCACGAAGAAGTCAACACGAGCAAGGAGATCCGGAGAATCTATGCGCCCTGAGAGCTATCCATGGAGGAATGAGGTGTCGGAACAAATGCGACGATCCCAGGGTGGTTGAAGTGGCGGGCGAGCTCGTCATAGTCCAAGTTCTCGCGGGGAATGGGCAGCTTTTAAGCCAGGAACCGCAGAAATGCCCTGAAGACTCGTTCAACTTGTACGATATGGCAGTCGTATTGAGGGATCCAGATCACCAATGCGTACTCCAAGATGGGCTGCACGAGTCTTGTAGAGTGACACTAGGGATGATACCTGAGAAAATTCTCTGGTGCTCTTCTTCACAAATCCGAGCAGATCATGCTGGCAGAACGTGAAGCGGAACGAGGCGCAAGGAAGCCAACACGAGCAAGAAGATCCGGAGAATCTATGCGTCCTGAGAGCTATCCATGGAGGAATGAGGTGTCGGAACAAATGCGACGATCCCAGGGTGGTTGAAGTGGCGGGCGAGCTCGTCATAGTCCAAGTTCTCGCGGGGAATGGGCAGCTTTTAAGCCAGGAACCGCATAAATGCCCTGAAGACTCGTTCAACTTGTACGATATGGCAGTCGTAGTGAGGGATCCACATCACCAATGCGTACTCCAAGATGGGATGCACGAGTCTTGTAGAGTGACACTAGGGATGATACCTGAGAAAATTCTCTGGTGCTCTTCTTCACAAATCCCAGCAGATCATGCTGGCAGAACGTGAAGCGGAACGAGGCGCAAGGAAGCCAACACGAGCAAGAAGATCCGGAGAATCTATGCGCCCTGAGAGCTATCCATGGAGGAATGAGGCGTCGGAACAGATGCAACGATCCCGGGGTAACAATAGGTTGAGTTCTCAAGGGAAATGGAGAGCTTATAAGCCAGAAACCGCAGGAATGCCCTGAAGACACGCTCAATTTGTACGATATGGCAGTCATAGTGAGGGCTCCAGATCACCAGCGCGTACTCCAAGATGGGCTGCACGAGAATCTCGTGGAGTGACACTAGGGCTGATGCCTTAGACAATTCTCTGGTGCTCCTCTTCACAAATCAGCACACGCATACCGCGAGATGCCACCTGCGCAATGTGATCTTCAAAAGAGCCGGGAATACAGGTGTACGCCCCAGTCAACTATGACCTCCTTGCGGGAACCACTTTATTGATTGAGTAGGGTGAAAATATACCGTTGGAAAGCTGGTATTTTGGGGGCGTTTTTCTACGTATAAACGGGGCTGGTGTTTCTTTTACTCGGCTGAAAGTTGACGAGTTGTAGCGTTTTCATTCATTTTCTAACAGTTAACTGAATTATCGAAGACTTGGTTACTTATTGGAGACGTTAAGCGCCCATCAGAGAGGGCATTTGACGTTCTTTCCATCGATGTACTCAAATTTGAGATTATCTTGAAATTCAAGGGAGTTATAGCCGCTTTGACGGCGTCAGGTCGAAAATCGACAAATCGCCTTTTTGAAGGCTGCCAACTTGAACGTTAACCCCGCTGTACACTTAACTAAAACACTCAAAACTGCCTACTTTAATTTTTCATCGATTCCAGGTTGTTCTATGTAAGAAAGAGCGGCCTTGTCATCAGAGGGTTTCCGCAGCGGAGACGATAGCGTATTTAACCGAAGTCAACACGGAATTGCAACGATTAGCGTCTATATCGAATCAATTAATTCCAACGTTAGCCAGCATGCTCCACTCGTCGGTAGAAGCAAACAACAATAACAGTATTGCACATGATCACCAAGTTTCATCCAACATGAAGCAAGCCGCTTTCAAAGTAAGCTCTTCAAATTTTTGTCAATAAGGAAGTGTGATTGAGAACTAAAAACCTGCTAATTCTATCGGGAACCACTTCAATCAAAATTAAAACGGATTTTTGGCCAATTATCGCCAGTTTTTAAGATTTTTTGGGTGTCAGACGTAGAAGGTGTCATTTTCTATTAAATTTTAGAGGGGGGTTGCGCCACTTTGCGCTGATCCGCTTGCGGACCATCTAATAAATTGGTTGAGAGATCGATTTTCCAAAACAATTGTGGGCACAATCCGAATCTGCATGAAAATTCCGCTCCATTCAAAATGAAAAAGTTGGTGTCACTGGCGCGGAGTGCGCTAATATAATATTTGAGATCCTTGGAAAAAATTCACTCCGATTGGACGATTTTGAGGGGGGGATTTCGATTGGCGAGGGGGAGGGAGATTTCAAACTCTAAAGGGACATTCTTTACTCCAAAAGGTAGGAATAGTCTCTAACCGGACTGCGATCTTATGATTAGCCTAGAATTCTTGAAGCTGTTTCAATTGTTGAAATAGTGTATCATACTTCTTATACTTTGTACAGTTCATTTTTCGTTGTAGGGTTGAATTGCCCCCAAGAGCTGGTTATGTTGTCAAATGCTGTCGTTCAACATTGTCTGTAGTAATGGGAGTACGTAGGCGATAACAATAAATCCTAAAAACTGGTTGTTTAGTTGTTTAAATGTACAGTCAAAACGCGATAACAGTAGGTACCTATTATATTTTAAACTAGAGGTCAATATTACAAATGTGATGTTTGAGATCATTGAAAAAAATCTGCAAATTCTTACACACGGGTTGGTTATTCCTCGAATGGGGGAAACAGTGGGTGTGGCAGGTCCCAGACCCTTCCAATCGATTCAGGTCCAAAATTTAGTGGAAAATGATACCCCACACCCCTAGGTACCAGAATCCCAAAACACATAATCAAATTGGGTAATAAATACCCAATTTGACCACACTACTCTTCCAGTGGGGGCCAATTGTTCGGGACCCATTTTATTGGATTCAGCGTCCAAATTTAATGGAAATGACACCCCAACTCACCTAATCCCCAAAAATCTGGAAAATCCATTTTTCAAAAAACCCCTACCCCCTCCAAATTTGGTCCGATCGGGCTGAAAGTTTCGAGGACCCATCTCGCTGGAACAGACCCCTGACCCAATTTCAGATTTTAGAAAATTTTTACTACCAAAAACGGCGTGACATACGCGTACGGCGGACGGACATTGACCTTTTGGTTGGTTATTCCTTGAATAATCAACCTATGTTTTCATGCAAATGGTCAACCTCTCCGATTCGGCTCAAATTTTTTTCTGGACGTTTCATGATGTCCTGATCAAAAAGGTCAATGTCCTCCGCCGTACGCCGTACCCGTACGCCGTACGCCGTCCGCCGTACGCCGTCCGCCGTCCACGCCGTTTTTGGTAGTAGAAAATTTTCTAAAAATCTGAAATTGGGTCAGGGTTCTGTTCCCGGCCTAGCGGTCCTCCAAGCTTTTACAGCCCGATCGGACCAAATTTGGGCGGGGTAGGGGACAAATGTGTTTTTTGAAAATGGATTTTCGAGATTTTGGGTGATTTAGGCGAGTGGGGTATCATTTTCCACTAAATTTTGGACGCTGAATCCAATGAAATGGGTCCCAAACGATCGGCACCCTCTGGAAGAAGTTATGGGTCAAATTGGTTATATATTACCCATTTTGAATATGTTTTTTGAGATTCTGAACTTAGGCGTGTGGGGTATCTTTTCCGCTAAATCTTGGACGCTTATTTCAATGAAGTGGGTCCGGACGATTGGCACCCTCTGGAAGAAAGAGAGTGTATGAATCTCTCTCAACAACACCAACACAACGGCCTAAGTACTTTGCTTCCTTCCCTCTCCTCTCCTCCCTCATCCCACCATTCTCGCCGCTGGTTCTCGCACTTCTTTCCTGGACCCTCCCCTTCATCTTCATTGCAGATCAGAGAAGCGTCCCAAGATTTAGCTGAAAGATGATACCCCCACACGTGTCCTAAGTTCCCAGAATAAAATCTCCAAAACCAAGCATATAGACTCCCACCTTGGTCATATATTAACCCAATTTGCCAGACTTCTTCCAGAGGGTGCCGATCGTTTTGGGACCACATTTCATTGATTCAGCGCGTCCACCTTTCGTGAACATGAGAGGGTCGATCACAGTCGACAACGAGGAGCTGAAGAAGTCGGAGGAGTTCAAGTACTTGGGCTCAGTTATCAGCAGCGATGGAAGTATTACCGCTGACGTTCGAGCGAGAATAAAAGCAGCATGGCTGAAATGGAGGCAGGTCACTGGTGTCCTTTGCGACAAAAGGATGCCTGATCGTCTGAAAGGAAAGATCTACAAGACGGTCGTTCGCCCAGTCGCCCTACATGGATCAGAATGTTGGCCCGCCTCGACCACGCACGAGCAAGCACTTAGCACCATGGAAATGAAAATGCTCCGTTGGAGTCTTGGACTCACAATGTGGGACTGCATTGCGAACGATGATATCCGAAAGCGGTTAGGAGTAGCGCCAATCAAAGACAAAATGCTTGAGTCGCGCCTAAGGTGGTATGGGCATGTGATCCGAAGCGATGAGGAATCTGTCGCCAAAACAGCCACGAGGATCGACCCAGATGGACAACGGCCGCGCGGAAGACCGAAGAAGCGGTGGATGGACCGCATAAAGGAGGATCTCAAGATCGTCGGCGCCTCCCCAGAAGACGCCCTCGACAGAATCAAATGGAGAAGCATTTGCCGAAGAGCGGACCCTGCACCAGCGGGACAGACGCCAAGATAGAAGAAGGAAGGTGAACTATGATATGAACTATGTGTGTATGCGCCTGCGTAGAACGTATAGCTCCAGTACCAAGCCGAGCCGAACTGAACTGTGAATAGTTCACACTCTGGAGCATTTAATTTGAACTAGTTCGTTCGCGAACTACACATCTCTAGTCAAGAAGCTTTGCAACTTCTTCGTTTATGTGGTATCTGAGTCCTGCGAGATGGGCCGTAGCCCTTTGCTTGATGACGTCGTCTACACTGTCCACTTCAAGTTCGCGGTGCAGAGCGTCATTTTGGAAGTACCACGGTGCATCAGTAATACCCCGCAGCACAGAGTTCTGGAATCTCTGAATGATCTGCCGATTGGTTGGAGCGGTACAGCCCCACAACTGCGCTCCGTATGCCCAAACTGGCTTCAGTACTTGATTGTACAGAAGCAGTTTGTTTCTGATGGTCATGGAAGATTGTCGGCCAGATTATGAGCCAGTACATTTTTTCTGAATTTAAAGCGGAGTTCAATTTTCTTCCTTTTTGACGCGCTCCGTCCACCCGAGCTTGGCGTCCAGCGTCATGCCCAGGTATTTGGCTTCATTCGCGTAGGGAATGGCTGTGTTGTTGAGGAAAGTGGGTATGTAGCTGCTCTTGAGATTGGCTAAAATCGACGTGCACGGACTTGGCCTCATTTAATTTGATTCTCAAAGAGGGGGATTGAAGGGGAAAAATCCTCTGTAGTCGTAGCACTTTTGACCAGCTGAAATCAACCAAAATGGAGGCATTACGAGGTTCCGAGCACTGGACCTCGTCATTGTACGCCCAATAAATTCCTGATTTGCCAGATTTTCATGCCCTTAAACATTTTATTGATAGTGGCCCTCTTCACAAGCTCTATAAAACGGTCCATAGACGATCAACATGGTAGACAACATGAGGCTCTACCCGCAATGTTGAGGTTTACCACAGATCAGGTAAACCAGGTTAAAACAGGTTGCCAACATCAGTTTATTTCTAGGCTTCCTAGGCTGAAGGCTAGGCTGAATGATCGCATTTTAAAATAAGCAGTGATTTAGCTTTTAACATGGATGTTTATGGGCTGGGGGCCGTTCTACCATTACCTTTTTCAGGCTGTTAACGTTTACTTTGGGCTCAATATGCCGCTAAATATCAAAAGTGGTTTGGTCTTCTTCAACCTTGTCGTCAACCTGAAGCTCACCCATCAACCGCCCCATTCACATTCACTCCAACATGGAAGTCGACTTGCCCAGGTTGTCCACCATGTTGATCGTTAGTGGGCCCCTTAACGGTTGGCATTTTGAGTTCTTGAAAAATGGAAGCTGAGGAATATATAATCTTGTTGTTCAACAATACCTTAATTATTAACCTCTTTTGGATGGCAAATAGGGAATTAATCAGTTTCTTTCTACAGAATTAAAACCCATAAAAAAATATAAAACGTAAAATTCGTTCACATGGGTTGATTATTTCTTGGACCATGTGCATGGGGACTTATTTCAACATGGGGAAAATGGGGAAAACAGTGGGTGTGGCGGGTCCCAAACCCATTCCAACCGATTCAGGGTCCAAAATTTAGTGGAAAATGATACCCCACACGCCTAGGTACCAGAAATCTCGAAAACACATTAGAAATGAGTAGATAGGTACCCATTTTGACCCATAGCCTCATACAGAGGGCGCCAATCGTTCCGGAATCCGTCTCATTGGATTCAGCGTCAGGGGTCTAGTTGGTCTTCAAAACTTTTCAACCCGATCGGACCAAATTTGGGTGGGGTAGGGGTCAAAACGTGTATTTTGAAAATTAGATTTATGAGATTTTTTGCTATCAAGGTGTGTGGGTTATCATTTTCCACTATATTTTGGACGCTGGATCCAATGAGACGAGTCCCGGAACGATTGGTGCCCTCTAAAAGAGCCTATGGGTTAAAATGGGTGCCTATTTACCCATTACGAATGTGTGTTTTCCCCATGCTCCTGGTCCAAGGAATAACCAACATCAGTGATTTTGATCTAGACGTCTTGAAACGTGAACTGTCACATTTTGGCCCCAATCGATTCTGTCATCCGCCTAGGTTATCAAAGATTGTCAAAATGATTATCTCTAAACACTCACAATTACAGGCTAAAAGCCTCTGTTCTAACAACTTTCACGAAACCCATGAGACAAAATTTGTCTCTAACTACATACTAAAGCAACTAAACCTAGATGAGCTGACTACTCACAGTTTAAAATTAAAGGTGGTAACCCGACATCAATAAGCCGCTTCACGTGCTGTTCCGTGCCTTTGGCCAGCGATCCGAGGGTGACTGCTGCTTCAGCTCGAAGCTCACTCGGAAGAGAAGTTTCCTGCAGAAGCTGCATCAACCGGTTTACGACTCCTTGTGCTATCACGTTACCTTTCTGCTTATTGCTTCCGATCACCGCATTTTTCAGACAACTGGAAATAAAAGTTATGAACGGTTTGAAAATGTCCGGTAAATTACCAGGAGTGAAATTAACTTTTTAGGAGTGAAAAAAAGGGAACTAAGGACCATTTAATGTGACCGATCTTACAAGTAGAACCACGTACTGAGCCTTTAATGACAACGAAGTGTGGTAAAAAAAATCAGAATCGTGGGCGTTATATTATACTTATAGTTATACAGGGTTTCCCACGAGTTATGACCGACCCCTACCTTTGGTTTTCCTACCCTAAGTAGCCTCAGAGATTTTCTCTCTTTCTTTCAGAGGCATTGATAAGTGATGCCATGAAATACTCCCCTATTCCTGAGCTCTGGTTTGCGGTAAGCAGTTAATTGACGTACAGAGAACCAAAGAACAGGGAAAAGAGCAGGAATTCTTGGCTAAAGTCAAGTATATGGACCGTTGTCGCGTTATCAACTGATAGGGTCAGTTAGAAGCTACGAACAGAAGCTCAATTTCGTCCATGGAGAGCCTTCATAAGGATTGGTCCCCAATAGGGCCACAGCCATCGATGTGGATATTTTCTATAAAAATTTGAAGCGGTCGTTTTACTTCTGATCGTATTTACTTCCAAGTTGTGATTCTCGCAGTAGAGGCACCGGTCCCTACTTTGCCCCACTCTTTTCAGCTTGAAAACTCTCCTGATCTGTTGAATTGCTTCTTTAGTGCCTCAGAGGGCGACAGCAACATAATATACGATCATTTCTGGCTAGGTTGAACCCGAAGAGTATGTAAGGTGAAGTAAGCAAAGCGGTATGGTAACCTGAAGAGTTCAGTAAATCGTAACCTTACGTAATACGTTAAACGTGATTTTGCTAAAAATAACTCACATGATAGCATTCAAACATTTCTGAAGATCGGAAGAATAGAGTTCATCTACGTAAGACCGACAGCTCTCCACATCCTGAGGATGAGAACAAGAATGTATTAGAACTACGTATTGGATGCACCAACGTCAAAGCAAGTCTACAGAACAGAACCAACGTCAATACTGACCATGAAGGGCTGTACTACAGAGACCATGTTTCAAAAAGATGCGGATTTTTGTTTGAAATCCCTTTTTGTAGAGAGCTGAAGTACGAGCCGTATGTAGCAACCGGTAACCACACTTTTTTCATTGAATGCAAGAATTCGATGATGTTACGTCAACAAAGGGTCACCAAGCCACCTGCGAGGACGCCACGGTACGAAAATAAATTTTAAAATTCACTCACAACTCACGACCGTATTTTTTGAAATTGAAAAATACACTTCACTTCAGGTTCAGGTCAACGTTCGCGTGATACGAAGACCCAGACCCACCATTTTGAAAATCCGAAGAACAAGAATGAAGAACCTCACCGTCAAAGCGCCCTCGCCCCTAAACGCGAGCAGCTTTACCAAAAAAATAAATAAATATGAGAACAAGCGACCCTTCTCCACAGACTATGTTTACTTTGAAGGACAACCGAGATGAGGACAAAGAAATATTATTTTTATTTTCCACCATTTTAAAGCTCATTTTTGAGAACTTGAAGGCATCTACGGCCTAAAACTGTACTTTGTTTAATTGATTGATTTATTCTGATGGTAGTACCGAAGACCACGGAGAAGCTGGCGAGAGACTTGGGTAATCCCCTACTTAGCGCTACCTAGCGGTTTTTTCGCACACCTCAGTTCAGTTACGCTCTCATTTTCAAATAATATTTGAAATGAGCGACATATTATGTCGCTCCAGTTCGGATTCAGATCCGAACACTCCTGTCCTCAACAGCTGCACCGAGTCCTAGACTACATTCTTCAAGCCTACGAAAATAGAGAAGTGTGCTCGGGGTTTTTCCTGGACACAGAGCGTGCATTTGATCGGGTGTGGCACCAAGGTCTGCTCATCAAAATCAAAGATATCCTCCCTGACACGTACAACAGAACGCTGCTCTCATATTTAAATGAAAGAACATTCTGTGTAAGGTGCGAGACTGCATATTCAGATTCCAAAGCTCTGAGAGCCAGTGTCCCTCAGGGAAGTGTACTTGGACCGATCCTGTACCTTCTGTATGTTCGAGATCTCCCTGTTGTCAAAATTAATATATCCTGACATATTATGTGTACACTGAGTCTTTTATGAATGATTCTTGATAGATTCACGAAACTGATACATGATTGAGCGACTGATTGACTTTAGGCCTTGCTGGCCCACGCGATCTCCTCCATCCCCATATAATCGCGACCAACTCTCACCTTTGATATGCTTTCACCCCTATTCAATATCTGTTATGGATAATGGGTGTTTTACTGGTACATCTGGAGGGTGCCTGGGTTGGACAGCCCTTGAAATGTTACTCTATGTAAAATGTATGATTTATAGAAGGAGCGCCTGGTTGGCCAGCTCCGAGGGTGCCTGGGTGGTCAGCCCTCTGAGTGTTATCCCATGCAATATTCGCGCATAGTAGAACCTCTGAATGTTGTACTATGCCAAATATATGCATGATCGAAGGAGCGCTTGGTTGGCCAGCTCCGAGGGTGCCTGGGTGGTCAGCCCTCTGAGAGTTATCCCATGCAATATCTGCGCATAGTAGAAGGAGTGCCTGGGTTGGCCAGCTCCGAGGGTGCCTGGGTGGTCAGCCCTCTGAATGTTATTCCGTATACAATTTAAGTATGGTAGACAGGGCGCCTGGGTTGGACAGCCCCTGAGAACAATGAGAAAGTCCAATCATGGATTGATCAATCACAAATGAAAGCGAACAGTACCTGTTAGCGTGCATGTGTTAAGGCTTCAACATCCTGCTATGACGACTCATGTTCAACTAACTATTTTCCACAAGGCACCAACACTCCCTATAGAAGGAGGGGTGGAAGCCCTTCGCAAACCTTCCCACGGTGGGAGCGATTCCTGGGAGTGGTTCCTGGAGGGAGTGAAGGAAGCTCTCTACGCGTCCTCTCACCCCGTCTGCTCCTGCACTTTACAACCTTCCAAACTCGTCTGCTGCCAAAGGAGACGACACTCCCAACACACGAATCCAACACAACGGCGATGTACGCCGACGATCTAGCTATCCTTAGTAGAGATCACTATGGGCAGACGACGTACCTATTTCTGTTTACCAATCAGCAACTTCAACTGCTTCCTCGGTTCAACCATCTTAAATTTGTTCACAAAAAACACCAATAGTTCCCCACAAGGGATGCCACTATGTCTAATCAAACAGAAAACCTAAAAGTTCCAAGATGGACCGATAGAATGGGGAAATTGGGTGATGAACTAAACTAGCACAAAGCACCTTTGAACAGTAAAAATGTCTAGTAATTAGCCACTGAATGTCGAAACAAATAATTAGCCACTGAATGTCGAAACAAATAATTACAAGACATTTTTACTGTTCTAAGGTGCTTTGTGCTAGTTTGGTTCATCACCCAATTTCCCCATTCTTAGTCCATCTTGGAACTTTTAGGTTTTCTGTTTGATCAGACAATGGTACTGTTCTGATAGATCGTACTCTTCCATAATTATGGATTCATCAGTTTCCATTCAGGAGTGAGGCAAATACCAAGTCTTCATTTCTTAATAATCTTGCCGCCTTGTCCAAAAATCTGGTGTACAAAATACTCAATTCGTTATGGCTCAATTTTCCATCTACCCAAGAACTGGATTTACGAATTGAAAGTAATATAGAAATAATGTTTGTACCTTTACAGGTATCAACCTTCTTGCCCTGTGACGGCCAACTTAAATAAAGAATTCAGACATTGCAAAAGCTTTCCAACTGTGTTAAAAATCGGAGTTTAAAAATTGCTTTGTTGAAACTGATTGGAGAATTTTTTCATTCTCTATTCTTTTTTCTGCTTGATACAGGCGGTCAAATTTGTATGACGTGATGAATGTGCTTCCTGATAGTATGCAGTTTTAAAACTATTGCGAAATGCTTCTGAACATGAAACAATCGTTTAGATCTGTTCTTATTATTTATTAGATTTCGATTGATATGTGGTCAATAAATATGGGATTTTAAATTGTCTTAAAAAAGGGGTCGCCAACAATAAAACCTTAGCTTTGAGCACTCTGTTGCGGATGTAGATAAGAACTCCAGTTAGTGACATTCCAATACCTATCTGATTCGATCCTATCTTTGGTATTGACACGTTTCAGACCTATACATACAAATATTAGTTCAAATATCGGATGTATTACTACAAGAGTATCGGATCATTTGATACTTACCAACTTTTTTCCTTCTTTTTAAACTTAATTATTTCCAAAAAATAATCCATCAGTATACATCAGTTGTTGCAAAGAAAGGCGAGCAACTTTTTTTTTTTTTTTTTAGCAATTTATTGTATAAAAATAAATTGATGAAACAAAATTTGAATGTTACGTACACACATTGTCCATCATCACAAATTTATTTTCGATTGCTTTAAGCGTACATACTACACAAACAAAGATATTTCATAACTTTCATTTTATAAAAGTAAAAAAATGTTTTTGAATCTTCAAAGTTTAGTTTAACATTTAAAGCAGAAAAGGCAAACAGGGAGGTGGGCAGAATAAAGGCATTTCCATTCACTGCTTGTAATCTATCGTTATTTCTTCATCATCAATTATTTTTTCGTCTTCTTTCATCTTTGGTCGTGAAAATTTAGAAGAAAAAACGTCATTTTTAGATTTTTTCATTGCATATTTGGGCTAAAGTAAAGTATAGGGACCATTGTCGCGTTATCAACTGATAGCAATGATATCGCGCATACGGTCGATAATCGATAATCGAAAGTTTTTGTGGGAGTGAGAGGCTTAGTGAGCACGAGGTAAGTTTATTTCAATTTATTAATTATTTATTTATTTTAGTTTATTTCAATTTAGTATTTTCCCTCCTTTTTTATAAAAACAAATATGGCCGACAGGGATAAATATTTCTTGTATAATATATCGATAGTGCATATCGACTGAGCGTACTATCGATATCAGCTGATAACGCGACAACGGTCCCTATTCTTTACTTTTACCCATATTTGAATTAATAAAAAAAACTTTAAAAATTTTGGATTTTAAAATATTGTTATAACTATTATTGTTCCGATACTCGACAATATCGGGAGGCGGATATTAATAAATATCAGTACTAGTATAGTAAATATAGTAAATATCAGTACTTGGTAATTCTGCCGTCGGTTGGCTGCAGCGCTCGTTGCGGCATGCCAGGGAAGTAATATTTCTCGTTACAGAACCTTCTTGTTGCTGTTTCATTTCTATGTTAATTTATAGTTATTTGTATTTTTAAATGGGTTGGAACTTGAAGAAAATCTTTAGGACTTTTATGATGAAAAATCAGCTATTCTGTTTTTACAGCAAAAGAAAATCATCCCTCCCAGTGTATTGTATATATACACTCTTCATTGGAGTGACTGTCTTGCCTGAGAAGAAGGTTATATGAGAAGGTAACCTCCTTATTTCATGGTCTTACCACATGGAATGAGTAGTGCTCTTAACGTCACATTTCGGCATCACTAGTGAGAGCATGGAATAAGTATTCTATGTAGTGAAAGTAGTGAGGATTTTGTGAATCGAACGGTCGGTAAACTCCAGTATAATTTAGTTTTAGCCTCGCAAACATGACCGCTGAGGAGAAGCTGGAAGAAGCCTGTGTCAGAGGAAAAGTTGAGTGTAACGAGTTGAGTATAAGTTTGAAAAAAGACTTCGATATTTTGAAGAAGGAGCGCGTGCAGCTGCGTCGACATTTCATCACCGCTGAGGAGAAGTTGGAAGAAGCCTTTGTCAAAGGAAAAGTTAAGTGTAACTCATTTCGTTTGAGTATTTTGTACGCCAGTTTTTTGGACAAGGCGGCAAGATTGTTAAGAAATGAAGACTTGGTATTTGCCTCACTCCTAGCAGTGGAAACTGATGAATCCATAATTATGGAAGAGTACAATCTATCAGAACAGTACCGTGATAGACACACAGCAATTGTTTGCAAATGGGAACAGCTCAATCAGAAGGAGAAACAGGAAGTTTCGTCGAAGAAAGAATCCTTTTTGAAACATCCAAACATCGTCCCTTGCCATTTTGATGGTCAATTGAAAAATTGGATTTCTTTCTGGTCTGTGTTCAAGCGTATTCATGAGAACACTGAATACGATGATGGAGAGAAATTTCATTATCTGGTCATGTACACCAAAGAAGGAAGTCCAGCAAGAGAGATAGTAGAAAGCTTTCCCCCTATCGAGGAAAATTACCCCAAAGCTATTGCCCGGCTCAAGGCTCGTTGTGGAAGGGAGGAACTCCTTATTGAGATGTATGTAAGGGAGCTAATATCATTGGTGCTACTGAAATCAAAAGGCACCGCAACCCTCTCTCTAAGCAAACTCTATGATAAATTGGAGACACAAATCCAAGCTCTTGAATATCTAGGTGTAGCTGGTGATAAATACACATATTTGTTGACTCCATTGATTGAATCAGCCCTCCCTGACCAAGTTCTGGAAGAATGGGATAGATATTCAGAACATCAGGTTCAAGATGATGTACCAGATGATGACACTAAGGCTCAGTTGGTTCAAAAAATTAATTGCAAGCCCAAAAACAAACTTCAGCTATTGCTTGCATGTCTGAGAGATGAAGTTGAGAGAGAAGTGCGCAGAATGGCACGTGTCGAGTTCCCCAATGAGGCCAGTGGGTTGAAGGGTGCAGTAAATGAAGGTGTATTGGAAACAAAACCAGAGGTACCTTTGATACCTAATGCGGTAGCAAGCGTGATTCCTTACCCTCGTTTCTGTGCTTACTGCAGCAGTCAAAACCATGATACTCATCAATGTCAATATTCGAGGGGCCTAACCCTACCATACAGGAAGTTGTAAGGTGCATAATACGTAATTATGCCTTGTTGTGCAGAGAGCTTAAGGCACAACATCTGACCAAAGGAAATGAAACTCAACCAAGCCTGAACTTTCATTCAATTCAGAAATGGGGACCATCTTTGAAGAAGCTATGGAAGACTCCGTTAGAAAACTAGTAGAATCATAAATAGGTACTAATAATACAAAGTTGATCCGGAAGTTTTTGTAAAGTTAAGAGCAAAAGTAAGATAGGTTATGTTTAAGTTGTCATAATTATGCTGCAAGTGTTATTTTTATTCTTCTTTTTGACGGGAACATTATGACCCCGCTCAAGCGGATTTTCTTGATTTCTACTGAACATCTGATAATGTACTAACCGACTTCAATTTGATAGGCTGGTATGTAATTGTTTTTCTACAATTTCAATAGTTTTGTGTGATGCTTCATTTTTTTATGTACAAAATGTTACGTTAAAACTTCTGAGGGATGGCTGTTTTTTGCGGTTATTAAGTTAATATACCTTCTTAAAGTGTTTATTGGTACCGGCTAGGTGAAAAAATTATTCTCCTGGAGACGCGCCGGAAGAGATGTGGTATTACAAGTAATGAGAATGAGTAATTTACTCCATTGTTACTCCGGCGGTTATTTTGTATCCGTTTAATTTTAAAAATAAAGTAATTTTTTAGATTTTTGAAGTATTTTTTCTCTGATAAGCCATTTTTGAACAGTTTTCAGAAAACATTGATGGTGACTTTGTCGTCAACATCGATTTTTCTATAGATTCACCATCTTCACAAAGTGGGAGTGTGTTGAGCATGTGGATAGAGACTTTTCTAGGGTCGTCTTCCCTCCTACAGTTTTGTGTGTATCGGAGTAATGAGAGAAGAACAGGCCCTTTTGCGCTGCCATCTTCATAATGAGTTTTTTGAAAAAAAGATTTTTGGCAATCTAAGCGTGCGGGGTATCATTTTCGACTATATTTTGGACGCTGAATTCAATGAGACGAGTCCCAAAACGGTTTGAGCCCACTGGAAGAGGAAAAGGGTCAAAATGGGTATCTATCTACCTATTTCAAAAGCGGGTTTTCATAATTTCTGGTACTTGAACGTGTGGGTATCGTTTCTCACTAAATTTTGGACCCTGAATCGATTGGAATGTCTCCATGCTGCTGGTCCGAGGAATAACCATCTCCTGTTGACGAATTTGCTTCAATTTTGGTTGGTTATTCCTAGTATAATCAACCTATGTTTTCATGCAAAAAGTAAATCTCTCCGATTTGGCCCAAAGTTTTTTCTGGACGTTTCAAGGTGGCTAGATCAAAATTAGCAAATGTCCGTCCGCCGTCCACACCGACTTTGGTAGTAGAAAATTTTCTAAAAATCTGAAATTTCGGTCAGGGGTCCACTCATGGCTTTAGTTGGTCGTCGAAACTTTTCAACCTGATCGGACCGAATTTGGGTGGAGTAGGGGTCAAAATGTGTTATTCAAAAATTGGATTTTTGAGATTTTTTGCAATCTAGGTGTGTGGGGTATCATTTTCCACTAAATTCTGGACGCTGAATGCAATGAGATGGGTCCCGGAACGATTGGTGCCCTCTGAGTGAGGCTATGGGTCAAAATGGGTACCTATCTACACATTTCGAAAGTGTGTTTTCGAGATTTCTGTTACCTAGGCTTGTGGGGTATCACTGTCCATTAAATTACCCAGAATCTCTATGCGCCTGATCCAAGGAATAACCAACCCGAGTGTACGAATTTGCAGCGTTTTCATATCTGTTATAGTTTGTTTTTAGTACTGTTATAGTTTTTGTGATTGTGTTGTTCAGGTGAATTGAGATCGTGGGTAAAGATTCTCGGTGTTGTTCTCTCGAGATAAATTCCCTGGGACCCATTCTTGGAGTTGACCGTACAAAACACACTGTATGGTGTGACTGTGACTTCCCTTTGGACGAAGGGAGTGTTTGGAATGTGCTACATCTCCGCGTGCGCTTTGAGGCACAAATTAATACTCGAAAAAGGCACAGGGAAGATGCACTTACAAGAGACTTCATTCTCGGGATTTAGTAGTGCCAGTTGTATATACAAATATCTGATACAAATATACCCTGAGTGCTTCTTCAAGGCACTTGACAGTGATGAGCTCGGTATGTAGTTTACAGTTTGACCGCAGCAGCGCTACTAGTTGGCAGTCCTTGTGAAGATGAGACACTCCATGGCATCGAGTGCTTATAAAAAGCGCTAACAGAGCGCTCTCACTTCACCCTGAGTGCCGAGCGTCCCGTCTACAGCTCTGCCTTGAGGACAGAGAAGTCAGCCATTTTAGATAATTGGTTCCGTGGTGTTGCTGTAGCGTTCGTTCCGTGGATCGGCGACCTTTCTTAAATCACTATATTTGCTTGATTTCAAGAGTTTTTCCATCCGACACGACTTGCCGGTCCAGTTCGTGGAGCGATGTGCTGAATTTAATTAGCTCGTGCCATGAGTTCGCTTCACTCAGAGTGCGATTAAACTCACCGAAATACTCGTCCCCGTGTCAGTGCCCATCCCTGGTGGTTTGAGCTGGAGAGCTATTCTCAACAGTGTAAGCGCGATCGTCCGTAAAAATGGTTATTTGGCTTTTTTTACTTTAACTTTATTTAAAGAACTCACGTTTAATAGGTTGGATAGTTATCTACTTCAATAAATCTTATTTGCACTAAAGTAGATAGTCGATGCGCATAGCTTAGCCTGCTCTCTGTATACGTATCCTACAATCGCCAATAATTACTTTGTCAGTTGCCAGTTCATTACACTGATCAGACTCCTCTTTTTGCTTAGCTTGTCTCAATTCACCGACATCAACGTACCATTTTAAGACAAACTTCATTCTCTAAGAAATACATCTCGTAACTGCATATAAAACAACTCTCTTGAAGTAAGTAACATATTTTTCGCCTTATTCCTTGCAGATGTCATCAGATCCGACTCTGGTACCACCGGGAACCCTTCCAACAACGTTTATTCCTACGACATCAGCTGGAAGGTAATTCATTGTTTTTCTCTTATCGCCTGTGTACCGTACGCGGTTTTAATCTTCAAATTGAGACAAATCCTTTTTTGGAGCTCATTTCGTGAAGGTGCAAACATACCTGGAGATCATCTACGGGTTTCTCCTATCTGGAGTTCAATACCAACTTATCATCGGTGGCCACATGTTCAAGGTTATTTGTTAGTAGGTGGACAGGTAATGATGCTTTATGAATTGGTTAACGCCTCAAATAGTAAATTCACATGAATTTACATGATTACATGAAATTGCAGTGACCGTAAGTACGGTCAGGACTGGCCTAGATCTGTATGGCGTTGGACATGAACACACGCCTTTACTTTAGAGGGGCATTCATGGTCTGTTACGACAATCCAATCATAAAAATCTGTTTGTCGAACAGGGACCCGCTTAGTTCATCATTCCGATCCTCGAAAATCGAATTACGCTAGTTGCTGAATTATTAATTACCAACAAAAGTAACCAGACCGTGAGGTTGCACTGTTTTGTTGACATCAACAAAGTTGGTCGTAAAAATGAAGCTACCGCTTGGATAGCTGCCGCATTTTGACTTCAAACTCACAATTTGATGTCTGGGACCCGTTGGAAATTGAATTGTGAAGACTTGACAAGGTCATGCGTCGCGCGCATGCGCCCTTGTCGGTGACCACAGTTTTCCACGGATTCCAGGCATCAAACTGAGTTTGGGTGTCGAAATGCTGCAGCAATTCTAGCGATATCTTCATTATACATTTTTTACGACCTACTTGGTTGATGTTAATAAGACAGTACAACCACACGGTCTGGTTATAAATATTTCGGTACTTGTCAATTAGACCCCCTCCCGAGGGTAACCAACTATCCCAAACATGGCGTGATGAATCGATTTTCTATATATCGATCTATATATAACCTCCACGTTAATGGTTATTTTTTATGTTGTTTTTCACTATTTCACTATTTTTAATGTTGTTTATAAGGTATAAAAATTGGTAACCTCTTTCGGGTTCTGAACTGAAAATTTTTATATCCTCTTCATAAATGGTTATTACCGTTGAAATAAATAAATAATTCTGAAATATGTTGAAGTCGGTGCAGGCTACGTTGCGATATATCGTATATATCGCTGTCCAACGGGAAGGTTACGGTGCTAGTAAACAGGTCACCCTCGGGAGGGGTTCTAATTGACAAGTACCAATATTTCTGCTAGGAGCAACGAGTAGTTTGATTTTTGAATATAGATCTCTCGTTTTTGACTAAGTTGATTTTGGACGATTCGATTGTCGAAACAGATCACAAATACTCTTATTAGACCAAATTCGGCTATTTGGGACCAGGAGTTCCCATATAATAGCGAGTTAACTTCACATGCGCTACCTTGAAGGCAATAGCTGTAATGGGTTGATTGATTGATCTTGGGCATTGTTTATTGATCTGCCTTTTATTAGGCTCAATGCCCACTCTTCCTGTAGGACAGATACATTTTTAATATAATAACACTAAAATCAGTCAACTTAGTATTATTTAATATAATTTATAAATAATAATTTCAACTTATTCAAATAATTAAATTAATTAAAAATTATTTCAAATATCAAATGAAGATTTTCTTAACATACTTATAATTTGTTTAAATTGCGTCAACGGTGAGCTTCACGATTATATACACATAACTTGTCACTAATTGATTATATTGATTATATTCTCTCTACTTGCTTTATTTACAGCGTTGGTTACATGGTGATGTCTTATCCTGGAAGGCCTCAAATGGTTCCGGGAATCATGCCACCAGGAATGGGCATGTCCTACATGCAACTTGGAGGTGAGTATTTGTTGCCTCGTTCGTTGTCTCGTTTGCCTTAGGATGTTTTAGAGATTATAATAAAAAATGTCTCGTTTCAGGTCCGCCCCCGATCATCCCTGGAGTGATGCCGATGGCTTCGGTAAGTTTGATGGGTTGTGCTTACGTTTCTTGGTAAATTGCAGTATCGAGGGCCCATATTGCTTGAGAGTCGGATAGGATAGCCACCGACGCAGATCAGCTTGTTTCTTGTAGTGTGGGCGAAGAACTTGACTGATTTGGAATCTACCATCTGCTCGAAGTATTATAGAAACCTATGTCTTGGCTCTGCCAAACACATCATTTTACTACAATTCTTTCTTTGCAGATGATGGGTGGTCCTCCCATTCCTCAGCTGTCAGGACCACCCCCCGTTCGGTCTTACCGCGCGCCAGCTTCCAGTCATCAGAGCTCCAGACCCAAGTCCAACGCCCCGATTCGTTACCTTCCTCCTCAACCGGACGGTCCTGTCGTGACCGTGTTCGTTGGTAACATCGTGGAAAAGGCTCCCGATCAGATGATAAGATTTGTCCTGTCAGCCTGCGGCCACGTGACGTCATGGAAGCGGGTTCAAGGTGAATATCTCCCAAGTCAAGGTGCCGTTAAACGAAATTTTAATCGAAATTCCGATAATAAGGACTAGTGAAGCCGCGGAGGGCCTGGGTGGCCGAGGTTGTGAAGGCGTCGGTCCCTGGGGCTCGAGACTTCCCTGGTCGAGGTTTCGAGGCTGCTGGTTCGAATCCAGCACCCCCTGGCGTTTACTCGACGTCGTGAGGCCAACTCAGTACCGGCAGTAAGTATCCGAATACGGTTGTCCGGAGGCTTAACACAAACGCGTCTGCCTTAGTAGGAGCTTGCCAAAAATTGACAAACTCCCACCTTTGGGCGAAAGGATGTCGGATGGGCGCTGAACAGCCCCTGCCGGCATCCTCTCGCCTAAGTGTGAGGAGGTCGGCAAGGGTTTTCTGAGCCCATCCAACTTCCCTTCTGTTCTGTTGTCAAAAAAAAAAAAAAAAAAAAAGCTGCAAATTCTTACACACGGGTTGGTTATTCCTCGAACCGGGCGCATGAAGTTAAATCTAAACCTCGGACCGGGCGCATGGAGATTCATTTCTTCAACTTAGGGAAAATGGGGGATACAATGGGTGTGGCGGGTCCCGGACCCATTCCAATCGATTCAGGGTCCAAAATTTAGTGAAAAATGATACCTCACACGCCTAGGTACCAGAAATCCCGAAAACAGACATTCGAAATGGTTAAATAGGCACCCATTTTGGCCCATAGCCTCACCCAGAGGGCAACAATCGTTCCGGAACCCACATTGGATTCAGCGTTCAAAAGTTAGTGAAAATGACACCCCACATGACTAGGTACCAGGGAATCTCGAAAACACATATTCAAAATGGGTAATAGATACCCATTTTGACCCATAACCTCTTTCAGTGGATGCCAATCGTTCTGGAACTCTTTTCATTGGATTAAGCGTCCTGAATATATTGGAAAATGATAACCTACACACCTAGATTGCAAAAAATCTCAAAAATCCATTTTTCATAATACACATTTTGACCCCTACCCCACTCAAATTTGGTCCGATCGGGTTGAAAAGTTTCGAGGACCAACTAGAGCCATGAACGGACACCTGACCAAACGTCAGATTTTTAGAAAAAATTCCACTACCATAGTTGGCATGGATGGCAGACGGTCATTTGCTAATTTTGATCTAGACACCTTGAAACGTCCTGAAAAACCTTTTAGGGCGAATCGGAGATTGACTTTTTGCATGAAAACATAGGTTGACTATTCAAGGAATAACTAACCAAAAAGCCGCGAATGTATTTCACAAATTGTTTGGTTTTTACAGGTTTCGGCTTCTGTGAATTTGGAAATCCCGACGCTGGTCTTCGGGCCATCCGCCTTCTTCACGACTACGACATTGGTGGAAAAAAGCTCGTCGTCAAAGTTGATGCCAAAACCCAAACGGTTTTAGATGAATATAAAAGTGACTTGTCTTCCATTCTACTAATTCCAATACAATTGTTATTACTTGTAATTTAGTCCATATTAACATTTCGATAATTTTCGTTCTTTGCAGATGAAAAACGCAAAAAAGGCGGAAGTCGGTCACCTCTGCAGGACGAAAACACCGAAGATGACGACTACATGGACGAAGAAATGAAGAAAGCTGACAAAGCTGCGCTCGAGAGAATCTGCATGATATTAGGCGATTACGACAACGAAATGAGAAATTACGTTCCGCCTCAAAATGACGACCAAAACAAGCCAGGTAATTTTGACGTGCTCTTCGTCAATGCCGGACATTTTAAATTCTTTGTAGATCATGAGGTGTTTGAGATAAGTTTGAAAATCTCGGATATACCAGTAATTTTCAATGCTCTTCGGAACGAATTGTCGAGTCTCGTCAGAAAGAAAGCTAACTTGGTCGTAATTTAGGTATAAAAGCGCCTGAGGTCAACTCTTATTACGTCACATACTTTGGGCATTTTCTCGACAATCATATGAATAATACTAACAAGTAGTTTTTGGCTGAAACACTCTAGTTCGAAGGCCCTAATTACCGCCAACCTAATTCTCCGAAGAAGCGTTTTGGGGAATTATAGTCGCTAGTACGTCGTTCCTCAGTAATGTTCTGTTGATAAATTAGAAATTCCCCGTTGCTCATAGTGAATTCGGACTGGGTAACCATAGATGAGGCAATGATTATTGGGTATTTGATTCTAAGGCTGGCCGTCCACTGGACGCGAATTCGCGCGAAGAGGCGAAGTACGCGAATTCGCGTGAAGAGTTCAAACACTGGAAGCGCTGTGATCGCGCAGTCTGGCGAAGGCGAAGAGAACCAAACCAGTTTGTTTCCGAACGCGCGAACAGGCGAACCCGGTGATGGAAATCTATACCTGCCGCACCCTTTTACCTAGCCCACATGTGTAGTCCCCATACTACTTCACTAAACAATGTACCTCATCTGTCTTTCGACCCAAAACAGCTGATAGGACGGGCGAAACTGACAGGAATTCGCGTGCAGTGGACGGGGTTTCGACGCGCGAAGAGGCGTAGAGGCAAAAACTTGCGAATTCCCCTCTTCGCCTCTTCACGCGAATTCGCGTCCAGTGGACGGCCAGCCTAAGACCTTCCTCTTTTGGCTGAGAACAACAATATTCGCGTTCTGAATGGATTTTTCTTTAATGTCTCATGACGATGGTCCACAATATACAGTGAGAAGCTGAATGACACAAAACTATCTGTAGCATTACACCTGCTATATGATTTTGTATTTTATACGTTTTAAATTAGCAAACGTCAAGAAAATTGTTTGTTGCAAGACAGCACAGACATTTTCAACAAATTCGGAGGTCAATATTTCTCTAGTATTATCTATATAACCATCATTTTAGTCGGTTATCCCTTGAATAATCAACCTATGTTCATGCCAAAAGTCAATCTCTCCGATTCGGCCCAAAATTGTTTTCTGTACGTTTCAAGGTGTCTAGATCAAAAAAATCTGCAAATTCTTACACACGGGTTGGTTATTCCTCGAATGGGGGAAACAGTGGGTGTGGCGGGTCCCAGGCCCATTCCATTCGATTCAGGGTCCAAAATTTAGTGGAAAATGATACCCCACACGCCTAGGTAGCAGAAATCCCGAAAACACATAATCAAATTGGGTAATAAATACCCAATTTGACCCATAACTTCTTCCAGTGGGTGCCAATTGTTCTGGGACCCATTTTATTGGATTCAGCGTCCAAAATTTAGTGGAAAATGACACCCGACTCGCTTAAATCACCCAAAATCTAGAAAATCCATTTTTCAAAAAAACCCCTACCCCCTCCAAATTTGGTCCGATCGGGCTGAAAAGTTTCGAGGACCCATCTCGGCTGGGAACAGACCCCTGACCCACATTTCAGATTTTTAGAATATTTTCTACTACTAAAAACGGCGTGGACAATGGACGGCGGACGGCGTACGGCGGACGGACATTGACCTTTTTTGATCAGGACATCATGAAACGTCCAGAAAAAAATTTTGAGCCGAATCGGAGAGGTTGACCATTATTATGAAAACATAGGTTGATTATTCAAGGAATAACCAACCAAAAGTCAATGTCTGTCCGCCGTCCGCGCCGTTTTTTGTAGTAGAAAAATTTCTATAAATCTTGAATTCGGGTCAGGGATCCGTTTCCGGCTCTAGTTGGTCCTCAAAACTTTTCAATCCGATCGGACCCAATTTTTTCGGATGAGGGGGGTGAAAATGTGTTTTTTGGAAAATGGATTTTCAAGGTTTTTGGCGATCTAGGCGAGTGGGGTATCATTTTCCACTAAATTCCGGACGCTGAATCCAATGGAATGGGCCCCGGAACGATTGGCGCCCTCTGGATGAGGTTATGGGTGCATATCAACCCATTTCGAATGTGTGCTTTTTCGTTTGTATCAATCCTCGTACAGGAAGGAGTTAGACTTTCATGTTCACTCGTTTTGTCTCTATTACATAGAAAAGCTGCCCTCTGTAGTTTGTTTCGACCAAAGCGAAATTTCGTCTCGCTCACTAGGTGGTCAAAAACGTCGATTCGTAGGATTCCCACTGCAGCAGTTTAATTACTGCACGAACACGCCATTTTTCTGAACAAGAATGCGCAAGAAATGGTTAAGTTTTGTCCCAGCATTATCTAAACTTCAGTTCTAAAAATTAATAAATCAACAAAATAAAATAAAAACTAGCATATGTACCCAAGTGAGTTTCCAATAGAACCTTGAAAGTCAATCCACACATATCCGTGACGGGACGGCACCGTTGCTCTTCATGTTTCGAAGCTTCCTGTGACATCCGTGATAAATTTTTCTTATCCATTCACACAGTACCGTACCGTATCGACCATAATGAGGTAAAACAGAAAATATTTACTAGTGAAACTCTTTTCGGACGTGTTTTACCTAAAATATTGGTGAGGACATCTTTTTTGTTTTCACGGTGGCTGCCGGAAGAGAACGGAACGTGTCAGAGAGTCACGTTGCCGGTCATATCAGAACTTAACCGTAGTTTTTCCTTTAGTTTACGAAAAATTTCGTCCGCCGATATTTTTTTTCCACTGAAGGTCACGGTACGTACGCCACGTCACGGATATGTGTGGATCGACCTTGAGACATCGATTTGTCAATATTTTATTGGATAATTTGTATCTACTTACAGCACCTGTTTCTACCTGTAAAGCGTTTTAAACGCCTCTAACAAAGTAAATACTAGGTAGAGCAAGATGAAGAGCACCCTTTTACCTAAGGTACACTAACCTCAAAATGCCGTATACGCTGAACTGAGCTTTTCTCTCTTACTATCTTAACTTTCATCATTTACTGTAGGATGAGTATAAGGTTTTTCTAACAGGATAGTCAAAGTAAGAATGTTCAGTCATTGAAAAAATCAGTAGACGTACTCAATCACCGACTTTTTGCCTCTCTTCGCTGCCTAGCCTGGCTCCCGGCCTACCTTCCCTTGGGTTGTACTTGCAGGACACTCATTCAAGTCGATCGACGTAATTAACCTCTTACTCGTCATTTTATCCACTCTTCCTGCTATGCAGCGCTTGATGGTCTGTTGTTTCTATCAAATTTGCTGCAACAATGTGAATAAATTGAAGATTGACTCTCTTAGGAGCAGCAACATCACCTGACCGTTTCTACTTTCAAATCAACGCACTCACGTCAAATTTGCATTACTGATTCTTTAAAATAAGTGATTTGGCTGAAAATGGCAACAAAGAAATGGACAGGGAGTATAAAGGGACGCCTTTAGTCCCAGATCCATCAGCAGTTAAAATTAACTATACTATAATCAATTTCCTTAAATATTAATTGTTAGAGTGGCTCTTACGGTCAGATGAACTATGATTTTTTGTTACTAGGGACTACTATTCAGTAACTAAACCTTAAGATGAAAGCCTTAAATTCTCATGATGAATAATGATATAAACCTAGTATTTGAAATTTATTTTCAGCGTCAGATATTCCAATCAAACCGCCTGTAGTGACTGTACGAAGCGATTCAACGACCAGAGTAAGTTTATTTAATTATTTTATAATTTTCCTTTTTGGGCATTTGTTGCTAGAATACTTCAAATGAGGCGTGGGGGAGGACGTTACTCCTTCTTGTGTGTGATAGTGGGGTTAAATATTCAGCGTTTTCTAAAAGGATTTTTATCGAAATCCCATGAGTGAGAAACGACCTCCTCCAATCGACGAACAAGTTGAGCGCCATTTCATAAGCAACCAAGTTGGCCATGTTAGACGCCAAATGTTCCCAATGCATCATAACGAACCTAACCTTCTCAGTGTTGCCCTTCTATGGTACCAACCTATCTAGGAATAGATGTTTCAGCAGAATTTGCATATATGAGGAGTAAAGTAGATGCTTTTGTTGGAATTGAGTTCGTCGGTATTTCGTGGATGTTTTTTTCATGGCTATAATTTCATTCTTGAATGATTCTGGTCGCTTGCGTGGCCACAATGGGTCAATGTGGAGCAGTAAAAGAAGGAAGTGAAATGGTAAACCATGGGAGTTTTTCTCTCTTCTCTTTGGTTGGTTATTCCTTGAACAAGCAAACCATTAAAACTATCAACTCTGGGCGTTTCAAGGTGTCTAGATCAAAAAAAGTCAAAAATCCATCCGCTGTCCGCGCCATTTTTGGTAGTAGCAAATTTTTTAAAAATCTGATATTTTGGTTAGGGACCCGTTCCTGGTTGTAGTTGGTCCTCGAAACTTTTCAGCCCGATCGGACCCAGTTTGGTCGGGGTAGGGGTCAAAATGTGTATTTTGAAAACGGATTTTTGAGATTTTTGTCGATCTAGGCATGTGAGGGCATCATTTTCCACTAAATTTTGACCGCTGAATCCAATGAAATGGGTACCGGAACGATTGGCGCCCTCTGGGTGAGGTTATGCGGTACCTACCTGCCCATTTCAAATGCGTATTTTATTTATTTCTGGTACCTAGGCGTGTGGGGTATCATTTTCCACTAAATTTTGGACCCTGAATCGATTGGAGTGGGTCCGGGACCCGCCACATCCACTGTTTCCCCCATTTCGATGAAATGAGTCTCCATGCGCCTGTTCCGAGGAATAACCAATCCCCGTGAAAGAATTTGCAGCATTAACACTTTTAATCTTTATTATTTTATTTTCTTTTTCATTTCAGCCTGTTGATTTGGCGGATACCATCATCGAAGACGAAAGAAGGGATCTCATCACGAGAGAAATCGGCAAATTTCGCGAAATAATGAAGGTGAGTACGTGATGTCATGGCGATTAATATCTTGAATCATTAGCGTTCCTACCGTTCACATGTATGGCTTTTATAATTAGGTTAGGGTGAAACGGCTGAAGGGGTTTGTCAGTCGAACTAGTAGGGCTACTTGAATTTTTTTATGATGCGGAATCTCATTGAAATCAACTAGGTCCTATTCAAACCAGATGGATTTATGGTCAAAAATTTGTATTTACAGTCCGTTTTGATCATCTGAATGTTTCTCCAACGTCCCTCGATTATAACAAATCTTATCATCTCACATGTAGATGTAATCTACTTCTTTGGGCTCCGGGTAAACTTGTGGGTCTGAATGAAATCTGTTGAAGAAGGACTGCTGCTCAGTGGTGCGACCAGTTGTTGCTGAAAGGGTTGTCAACGGGTCCAAGTCTGCCTATTGGTTCCTGACCACCTCCCATAGGGGTTGGGATAGTGAAAAGCTTTTTTACCAGCCTGTTGTGGACTGACTTACTACTTTAGGGGGGTCGATACCAGCCTGTGGGGGTTGCGGGATGGATACTTTTTCTTGGAGCTTTGCTTCTTCAATCGTGAGTTTCCATCTTGGAATAATTTTCAACAAAAAATATAGATTACCTTTCAACTCAAGACTTGAATACATTTAAGGTACATGTAGAATATAAGTCCTTGGTAAGTGTAAACAATTTGGTGCCCTGACATTATGTAGGGAGAGGCCAACGGACTGCTGCAAGTGTGCCGTACATACTACTCCATGATTGAACTATGCCCTTAACGGTGAGTCCATTAAAAATTAATTGTGGGCATATCAAGAGTCGGGAACATTTTAAGTGTCATTTTAGAATAACATTTATTTTCCTACTTTTTTGTTTTGTTTTCTACGTTATGTAGCCGCCAGACGTGTAATTCCAGATAGTTGGCTTTTTAAATTTTGAGTTGCTGCTCATCTTCGTCAGTAAGGGGGTGATATTGATTCAATGACAGTGTCATTCTTGATTTCTTGTTTACTGCTGGAGTTGGCTTTTGAGCGATCGTTGGGCTTTATCGTCATTTTTACGAGAATATCCGATGAGCGATTCAATTTTTCTGGAATGATCGACGGTTTGCTGCCATCGTCTGTTGCGTACGTCTCCTTATTTGTTGAATTAGCTCTTCTTCATTCTTGTCTTCGGTTTGGAGCGGTAGATTATTTCTTAGATCTCTTTCTCTTCTTTCTCTAGATCAAATAATCTAGCTCTCCTAGCTTTCCTGAAGATGTAGGAAACGTCCTATCGGATGTTGTGCTGAGCTCAAAAGCCCTTTTGCACAATTCTGTCTTGTCTGCAGCCCCTTCGGTCTTAACAACCGGGGAATTTGAACTATTTATCTATTTCACAGATGGATAGAAATTTGTGTCCCCCAGCCTCCATAATTCATTTCTTCATCATTTCTAAACTGCCCAATTTTCGCCCTGCGTAATAGCAAAGAACTGAACAGCTTCGCTGACGGTTTGCGAGGAAATACTGAGATTTCAGGGATTGTGACAGGAAAGGCAAAACTTCCTTTCTCGTCTTCAGAATTGGATTGCAAATAGTTGCTTTCAATTTCATTGACAACAGGCTGAAATGAAAAAGAAAATGAAATGATAAAGATTAACTGTGTTAACGCTGCAAATTTTTTCACGGGGATTGGTTATTCCTCGGAACAGGCGCATGGAGACTCATTTCATCGAAATGAGGAAAACAGTGGATGTGGCGGGTCCCGGACCCACTCCAATCGATTCAGGGTCCAAAATTTAGTGAAAAATGATACCCCACACGCCTAGGTACCAGAAATATCTAAAACACGCACTTGAAATGGGAAGGTAGGAACCGCATAACCTCATCCAGAGGGCGCCAATCGTTCCGGGACCCATACCCATTTCATTGGATTCAGCGTCCAAAATTTAGTGGAATATTATACCCCACGCCAAGATCGCCAAAAATCTCGAAAATCCGTTTTTCAAAATACACATTTTGGTCCCTACCCCGCCCAAATTTGGTTCGATTGGGCTGAAAAATGTCGAGGGTCAACTAGAGCCGGGAACGGACCCCCGACCCAAATTTCAGATTTTTAAAAAATTTGCTACTACCAAAAATGACGCGGACAGCGGATGGACATTTGACTCTTGATCTAGACACCTTGAAACGCCCCGAAAAATCTCGATAACGCATATTCAAAATGGGTAATAGATACCCATTTTTACCCATAACCTCTTCCAGTGGGTGCCAATCGTTCTGGAACTCTTTTTATTGGATTCAGCGTCCAAAATTTAGTAGAAAATGATACCCCACGCGCCTGAATATTTTTGAGGACCAAGTAGAGCTGGGAACGGATTCCTGACCCATATTTCAGAGTTTTAGAAAAATTTCTGGATGGTGGATGGACATTTGACTTTTTTTATCTAGACAAATTTTGGGCCAAATCGGAGAGATTGACTTTTTGCATGAAAACATCGGTTGACTATACAAGGAATAACCAACCACAACTGATAACAGCTGATACATCCTGATTGACGATGACAGTGCTCCCAGGCGGTTACGGACGTAAAGTGAACTAATGGTCGGGAGTGCGGGGCGCTTCATAACCTCATCTATTGCCTTTTTCAGTTTCCATCCACCATTCATTGTTCTCAGTATTCCATCATCTTCTCTTTATCACTCTACTCTCTCCTCTTCCTTATTGTATTATGAGAATAACTAGGTAATAGCCACCGTCTGTCCTCATAAAAGAGAAAACTTATTGCTCAATTTACACGTTTTTCTTGTTGGATATTCAAAATCACTCATCGCATTCATTTTTTCCTCCTGTTTCTTCTCAAATTCTCCAATTTAGTTTGATTTTGACTCGAATCTTCACCACCGTATTCACTAAATTGCTCTCTATTCTCCCCCGTTGCTACTCAGTAGTGAACAACAAACCAAGAATTACTTTGTTCGACTTCCCTTATGCGGGTTCCTGACACTTAATTTGTAACTGATGGTGGCGCCCAATGGTTTAGGACCAATTTTCTTAGTGTGTACATAATAATGACTATTTTCTCAATATATTCGTGTATACTCGGCATGTCGTTGAGTGGCCTACTTGACAAAATACTATGCCATATTTACTTTTTGCACTGAAAGAAAAGTGTCGTAACCAGTAACGTGTATTATTTTATTCTCGTTGATATTTTTTTAACGAAAATTTTGGCGCCAACATTGCCTTTTTAGTTGTTATTGTTGACAAATTACTTTTGCATGATTTAAGTAATCCACTCATCAGCTTCTTTTTCAATCATTTTCCACGGGTTTTGTTGAAGTGTTGGCTTTAACTGCAAGAAAAAGTCAAACTTGAGGTGTCATTGCGTCATAAAAGTGGTAATGTCCTTAAGAGAAATGCAATTATTGAACAAAATACGTTCAGAAAACAGGTACTAATAAAATGAATGCCCTCAGTATCATCGATAATACGTTGTGACTTAACAACAACGGAAATTCGTGGAGAATGGACGAATTTTGAAGAGTATAATTACAGTTTTCATGTGTTTTCCAAAACATTGTGGTTACTTGTAGGGATTAAAATCTTTAATTACTGTCTGCTTAGGCGTCAAATCGCTTCCACACAGCCCTCATAGCCTTCTCATCTCAAATATCTCTTAATCAGACAACCTTTAACCTTTCCATCACTCATTCTGGCGTAAACTCACACTAGCTCCTCTGCATGCACTTATACCTTATCAAAAAAAGAAAAAGAAAATTTATTTTTTGTTCAAATTTAATTGTAATCTGCATGCGATGTGGCCAATTGTCTTTTCAGTTTCAGATTATAGGGACAATATAATTTTACCTTCACGTGTATTCTAATTTTCTCATAAGTACACTAACCACTCAGTGTGTGGTTGAAAAACCAACCAGGAATCTGTAAGAAAACGTTCGTTTTGATACAATAAACCATTTCGGCCTTGCATGCGTATAAAAATAAAATTACTATATATATCCCAATTTTTATTCAAACGCATGATTCCGTTTCTTTTTTCCGCTTTTGTTGTTAAAGAGGAAAAGAGAAATTGATCATTTTTTCCGTGTCGATTTTTTTTTTTTTTTTTTTTTGGTGTAGTGGTGACTTTGTTTCACTTATATTAAGGCCTTGATTGTGTGGATTTAGACGTTTCTTCCTACCGCATTGAGTTAGTGCTGCCTCAAGGTGTCGAATCCTTATCAACTTCACCTCAATTATCCTATGCGGTCAGGTATGATTTTCAATTTCGTCGCTTTTGACATTATCTCTTCAAATATTACAAAAAAAAAAAAAAAAAAAAAAAAAAAAAAAAACAATGAAAACACTACGTCGATATTATCGAAGGTAAGAACACAAATTTCGCTTCTCGCTACCACTCGTGCTGCCAATTACGCTTACTTACGTCCTTTCACCCGTACTTATTATTTTCTCCCTTTCCCCGTATTTGTCTTGTTTATTGATATCAATCGTAACCGTGCATATTTCTTTTCATATATCCGCTATTTCACGCTTAACCTAGTGCTTGCGTTGACATTTTCCGTTAACCACCTTATCTCGTTTAAGTAGTTGGGTTTGCCTTTTCAAATTTTTTTAACCCTCTCGGATGGCCTATCAACGAATTGGTAAGTTATTCTTTTATCACGTTAAATGCGGTGCAACTCATAATTTTTTTTTTTTTTCCAACGTTTGGGGCCTGTTTTTATGGGCTTGTTTAGCAGGCTGATAATCACGTTTAGGGCAATGCTTGAAATTTGGTGTTATTTCAACTTAGTTCGGAATAGGATTTTATTTAGCTACTTGATCGCCTATTTTGCGGTGAAAACTCAAGGTGACAAGTTCTCCAAGCCTAAATAGACTAAATTGGTTGCGTTTTCAATTTGGAGGTTCATCTGTCGTTACAAAAATCGGCTAGAGAAATTCTCTTGTGGCTCTAAAGTCAAAAATGTCGAGAGAATTTGCCGTTGATTTTGATTATCACCTTCCCTTTTCATACAAGCGTTGAACAAATTGATGAAATGAATACGAAAATGAAAGGTTGAATGGACCTGTATGAGCCGCTGAACCGCATTCAAACGACCACAAGGAGCGATACTAAATTTCCTTCCTCTATATTGCCCGTTTGGGGTAAGCACCCTAACACATGGCGCTTGGATTTTTAAGTTGGTTTCATTGTTGTGACACTGATGGCACCTCCATCTTTCTCGCCTCTTCACTATTTTCTAGCGAGTGATACCCCACCCCTCTAAAATAAATACATCATCAGCAGTTCCGTCTTTGGAAGAAGAAACGCTTCAAAATCTTTACAATGGTTAATTATACCTTGGAGCAAAAGTATGGGGAAAACAGTGAGTGTGTAGTGTCCCAGACTCATTCCATTTCAGCGTCGAAAATTTTGTGGAAAATGATACCCCACACGCCTAGGTACCCGAAAATGTCGAAACCCCACCTTTGAAATAGGTAGAAATAGATACCCATTTTGACCCATAACCTTTTCCGGTGGGCGCCAATCATTCTGGGACCCGTCTCGTTGGATTCAGCGACCAAACTTTACTGGAAAATGATTTCCCACATGTCTAGGTACCAGAAATATTGAAAACCCACTTTCAGAATAGGTAGGTAGGTCCCCTTTTTAATCCTATAACCTCATCCAGTTGGCGCTAATCGTTCTGGAACCGGTCTAGTTGGATTCAGCGTCCACAATTTAGTGGAAAATGATACCCCACACACCTAGATACCTGAAATCACGAAAACCCCATTACGGAATGGTATGTAGTCCGCCATTTAAAAACCCAATACCTTTTCCAGAGGCGCCAATCGATCCGTGACGTTCCGCAATGGATTTATAGCGTCCAACATGTACGGGGTTTTGGGTTCGAAAAAATTTCTAAAAATCTAAATTTGGTTTCCGGACCTCTTTCTTACTGGTATGACTTCAAAACTTTTCAGCACGATCAAACCAAATTTGGGGAGATATGGGTTAAAATGTATCTGAAAAATGACTATTTTGGAAACCAGTCATGTGGGGTATCAGTCCACTCATTGTGGAATTCTAAATCCATTGAATTATTCCCGAGACCGGTTGGTGCTCTCTGGGGGCGTGTATGTGTACCTACCTACCTATTTCAAGAGCAATTTTTAGATTTTTTGTTACATAGGCGTGTGGGGTATCAATTTCCACTAAATTTTGGACGTTGAATCGATTTAAATGAGTCTGGGACACAACACTCACCGTTTTCCCTGTACTCCCACCTATAGATGAAGCAACCATTGTAGAGGAATATACTGCGTTTTCATAAGAGGAGGTTGCTGAAGGGATAGAAGATTTATTGCTGTTTCCAACTGTCTAAAATAGTAATTTCCGGTGGCACACATTGAAATAATCTGCTACTATGGTTAGTAGCCAATCGTATATATAATATTTGTATCATAGAAATCTATTTGGCTATTGGTTTTTGTCAATAGACAGGGGTCAGCGGCTAGAATTCATTATTCACGGAGGACACTATTAGATTTTGCCATATTTTATCCCTGTTGAAGTTTGGTAAAACTTTTTTCTCAAAATAACCACAGCTAAACGTATCATTTCTCATTTCCTTCAAAGAATTTGAGTTTCAAGCATTGCTTCTTCCCTCGGGGGTCCGGTACCTTCTGACGGATAAAAACCAAATTTCCCTCTTTCGCCACCTAACTGCCTTGTTTCCGACGTATGATCTTTACCAGCTTCATTATTTTTGTACTTAATGTTGACTTGACGTTAATTTTTCAATTTCTTGGAAGCTTCGTTTAATCAATACAGGCAGAACCCAGCACAACGACTTTTTCATCATGGAAGATACATCATAATATGCTGTTGATTTCCTTCTTTGTCTGCTGTATGTAAGTCATTTAAGAAACCCATTTGCTGTTAGAGACATTTTTGTGGACACTTTTATTTTTAGTTATTTATAAGTTTTTAATTTGAAAATATTGTTTGTCTGCAGCTCCCATAAGTAATGAACCTATGATAACTCATTGTCCTAACCTAATTCAATTTTCGTTATTTAATTTAAATCGGAATTCTTTTCTCGTTATTTTTAGACACATTTCCCACGTTAGGGATGTCATTATTGCATCCTCTCGCGATGCATGACGATTCCCCAAAAGACGCTCCTTACTTCATTACCGAGAATTTCTCGTAGAAGAAAACGTTCGTTTTTTTTTTTTTTTTTTTTTAATAAGTTGAGACGAGTGTTTAATTGTTGGGCGTATTTTGGTTCACTTGTTGTACAGAAACAAGAAGAAGAAAAGGAAGTTGAACGAAAGAAGAGAGAAGAGAAAGAACGGGAAAGGGAGCGGCGCGAACGATCGGAGCGATCTCCAAGCCGAACGAGCCGCAAGTCACATGACAGGTCCGCCACTCCTGAAAGGCGACGGCATAAGTCAAGGCATCGGTCGAAGTCCAGGTAATGATGTTGATGATTGATGATACTGCGCTATATTTTGTGTCAGGTGATTGGGAGAGGACGTCTGACTTGGCTGAAAGGGGCTTGCAGCAAATATACTTATGGCTGATAGAAAATAAGCTATTATTGAACTTATCAAAAACGTGCTTCATCCCTTATTGCCTGTCAGCGTCATCACTGCTCAAGCAGAGGGTGGCCTTGCGCCTGCGCTGCCCGGGATGTTCCCGCTACGTCTGGCCAGATGTTGTAGGTGTGCCTGCCCTTTGTGGATGATGACCATCTGGCTTGCCATTCTGCCATGGACCACTGCTCCACCTGCTTTGATGTAGTGTGTGGATGCCATGGGCTTTGGCCTTTGCCGCTTAAAGGTGTGCAGATGGAGCAAAGTTTCTTGCCAGCAGCACTCCAAGGTACCTAGGGGTGGTCATTGTATTTGATGGTGAGGCCATTGATGCGGATAACCGGTGGACTCCATGTGTTCAAGCCCCCTTTCAGTTGACACATGACTGTTTTTTCTGCTGCCAGCTGAAGCTTTACTGAGGAGCACCAGTTTCCTATGATGTGGACAGCTTCCCGCCCCTTCATTTCAATTTCAGCCTTGGTTCGGCCAGTCAGGAGAATTGCCAGGTCGTCCATTTTGGTTGGTTATTCCTTGAATAATCAAACTATATTCTCATGCAAAAAGTCAATATCCCCGATTCGGCCCAACAGGTTTTCTAGGTTTTCTGGGCATTTTAAAGTGTCTAGATCAAACAAGTCAAATGTCTGTCCGCCGTCCACGCCGATTTCGGTAGTAGACAATTTTTTTAAAATCTGAAATTTGGGTTAGGGGTCCGTTCCCGGCTCTAGTTGGTCCTCAAGACTTTTTCTAGAGGGTCCGTGGACGATTGAGGTTATGGGTCAAAATCGGTGCCTATCCACCCATTTCAAATGTGTGTTTTCGAGATTTCTGGTACCTAGGCGTGTGGGGTATCATTTTCCACTAAATTTTGAACCCTGAAACGATTGGAATAGCTCTGAGACCCACCACACCCATAGTTTCCCCCAATTTTCCCATGTTGAGGAAATCAGTCTCCATGCGCCTGCTCCGAGGAATAACCAACCCGTGTGAAAGAATTTTCAGCGTTTATCATTATGCTCCTGCAGGTCATGAGTATGGAGGGTGCAAGACTCATTCCAATCGATTCAGCGTTCCAAATTTCATGAAAAATGGTACCTCACACGCTTAGTTCTGTAAATCGCTCCAAGCTCCATTTTCTGAGGGAGTATTGCCGGGAGAGCCATTATTTAGGTTTTTCTCTTGCCGTGAGATCTGTACGTTGACTCTACAACCTTGTAATGTCGAAGAAAATAATCTATTTTTGAAAACAAGTGCAATTCACTTTCAAATTGGAGCAAATATGGTTTCTATCAGATAAGGAAGAATGTTGTACACTTTGTCCTCTTTGGACGGTTTAGTGACGTTATTTGTAGCATTGCGATTTAAACACCTAAAAAATCACTAAATACTACCCTTTTTATAAGTAATTTTCTTTCATTTTTCAGGTCCAGAGATCGGGATCGTGAGCGCGAGCGCGAAAAGGAACGCGAACGGGAGCGCGAACGAGAAAGGGAAAGGGAGCGCGAGAGGGATCGGGATAAAGAGCGGGATTCCAAATCTGAGAAAGATTTACTCAGAGAAAAGGAGGAAGAAGAAGAAGCCAAGGAGAGAAAGAAACTTGAAAGAAAAGCTAGGGAGAAAGAAGCTGCTTATCAGGTTTGCAATTTGATTTACTATATTTCCTATGAACGCTCTTATTAGAGCCCTATCCATTTGCTATTCATCAGTACCTGATGATTATACTTGATTAATTTATGCATAAGTAGTTCTATAATCAATTTAAATATAATGGTGAACAGTACATAAATACAGTGACGTTATTTTATCTGTATTTGTCATCATTCACATTCACTTTTCAGGAGCGCTTGAGAGCATGGGAAAGCAGGGAACGGCACAAAGTCAAAGAAGCGTTGAAAGAAAAGGATAAGAAGAGGATGAAAGAAGAAGAGCGCGAAAAGGAAGCTAAACGTCTCAAAGAATTTTTGGAGGATTACGACGACGAGCGAGATGATATAAAATATTATAAGTGAGTGATCAGTACATGGGTTGCACGTTTTCCACAAATGAGTCTAAATTGTTGAATTTATTTGCAATGATACCTGTGATGTTGACCTGGTTTCTAGTTTGTAGAATGAATGATTGAATAGAATATTGGTAGGGTAAACTCGTGTATCTCGGGACAGTTTTGATTTTGGGCTTCACATGAAGTTCTTACAAGGAAATCGAGAACATTGGATGTATTTCTTGTTTCATAGCCTGGTCAAGCCATTCAGATTTGTCACAAAACTTGATACGTATTGTATTGGTTGTAGCTGTTCTGCCTCAAGGTACAAGAAATGTTTTGTGCATTGGGACACCATTTTCTGTGCCATAGGTCCCCCAGTTTTGTACCTAAGGACAGTTTGGTTTTATGGCTTCATTTGAAGTTCTTAAAGGGGAATTGGGAATATTTGATGCTATTCTTGTTTCCTAGTCAAATGGTCAAGCCTTCAGATTTGTCACAAAACTCAAAACTTATTTTTAATCAATGTTATGAAGTAACTTTTCTGTTTCAAGGTACAAGGCACGTTTTGTGCCTTGGGACACCCACTCTTGCACCCTAGGACAGTTTGGGTTTAGGGCTTAATTTGAAGTTGTTAAAAGGAAATTGGGAATATTGGATGCTATTCTTGTTTACTAGTCAAATGGACGAGCCTTCAGATTTATTTCAGATTTGTCACAATGCTCAAAAAACATATTTTTCATTGAAGTAGCCTTTCTGTCTCAAGGTTTAAAACATGTTTTGTGCTTTGGGTACCTTAAAACACTCAGTTTTATACCTGGGACACTCAGTTTTGTCCCCTGGGATACCCTGATTTGTACCTCTACTACCGGGTTTTGTGCCTTTAGTACCTTAAGATACCATGTTTTGTACCTTGGAACATCCACCTTTCTACCTTGGGTACTTAAGAACTCAATTTTTGTACCTTGGAACGACTCTCAGTTTAGTATTTTGGGATAAGGTTGAAACTTGGCACTGAATGGTAAATTAAATGAAAAAGTTAAGATAACTTTTGGTAATCGTGTAATTAACAAAATTTTTTGATCGGCGATAAAGAGCAATTTTGATACTGCGGCCCCCCTGACAGCTGCCCAAACAGTCCACTGGTGTGATTGCCTTCTTCATGGTGCCTTTTTTACTCCCTCTTTTGAGCAAAGCATCTGATGTGAAAACAACTTTTTTTTTTGAAATTTTAAACATAAATAAGAGGAGAATTCTCAGTATTCACCGAAATACTGTGTCCGTGTGCAAGAAACGGAATGTCTCACAACATGGCTACTTTATGAGAAAATTGAGTTGATGACTAGAATAATGGGATTCACCCTCTCGCAAACGTTAGGAACTTCAAAACAAATATAAAAAAATGTAATGCATCCAATATTAAAGAAATAATTCATTTGCCTTCTCCAAAAAAACGATGTCACACCAGATGACAGATATTTTATTGGCAGTACCATAACCTAAAAAACTGTTGTCTGCTTCATGTGGTGAATTTTAGCGGGAACCTTATAAAGACCCCAGAGTTGCCATTTTATTGTTATGCTTCTGGCGACCTTAATAGATTTCCCCCCTTTTTTCCTTCATATTGAAATCGTCGCCCAATGAACTTACTCTACTATTTCACTTGCTCGACTATTGCATATCCGACGATGGACCAGTCAAATTGATTATTATCTCGTTGATTTTTCAGGGGACGAGAGTTGGCTAAACGGTTAGAAGAAAGGGAAAAAGAAATGGAAGCGGACGCCAAAGATCGGCAGAAAGAAAAGGAAGAACTAGCCGAACTGAAGAGCAAGATCTACCAAGACAGTGAAAATCCTGATCTTGATTTCGCTAAGGTAAACTTATTGCGAATGTGTTACTATTTTTTCGCCTTTGAGGGGCTAACTGCAAACTTCACTTATTCAATCTCTAGGAGGTCGCAACTTGTATTGTCGGACATCTTTCAATGTAGAGATTTGTCGTAAACCAAAAGCAAATATTTGTTTTTCTACGTCAAAAACAACTTTGTTTCTTTTCTTGTGAAGCCTTCTGCATCTGTAAGAGTTGTTTCATGAACTTTTCTGAATTTTAAATCCCGTCAATTGAAGTCAAAATACAACATCTGACTCTTAATCTTTAGACAGTACTGTCCCTGTCCCCATGGAGGATCTCTCACGAGCCTTGGTCGTAGATCTGCCAAACTGACTTGCTGAAGAATTCCGTAAAAACAATAGTTTCTATGTAAAAAGTCAAAATCATGGACATGGTGTACCTACCAGAGCTTGTCATGAAATCAAATGTTGTAAGATTGAGCCAGAAGTGGGTGGCGTCCTTTACATTATGTACCTAATAATTAACGCTTGGAAAAAAAAAAAAAAAAAAAAAAAAAAAAAAAAAAAAAAAAAAAAAAAAAAAAAAAAAAAAAAAACTGCAAATTCTTACACAGGGGTTGGTTATTCCTCGGACCAGGCGCATGGAGATTAATTAAAAAATAGATTCGGCGTCCATAACCTCTTCCGGTGGGCGCAAATCGTTCCGGGACCTGTCTCGTTGAATTCAGGGTCCAAAGTTTAGTGGAAAACATACCCCACAGGCCTAAGTCGTCAAAAATCTCGAAAAATCCACTTTTCAAAAAACACATTTTGAACCCTACCCCGCCCAATTTTGGACCGATCGGGTTGAAAAGTTTCAAGGACCAACTAAAGCCGGAAACGGGTCCCTGACCAAAATTTCAGATATTTAGAAAATTTTCTACTACTAAAAACGGCGCGGACGGCGGACGGACATTTGACTTTTGGTTGGTTATTCCTTGAATAATCAACCTATGTTTTCATGCAAATGGTCAACCTCTCCGATTCGGCTCAAAATTTTTTTCTGGACGTTTCATGATGTCCTGATCAAAAAGGTCAATGTCCGTCCGCCGTACGCCGTCCACGCCGTTTTTGGTAGTAGAAAATTTTCTAAAAATCTGAAATTTGGGTCAGGGGTCTGTTCCCGGCGTAGGACGGTCCTCCAAGCTTTTCAGCCCGATCGGACCAAATTTGGGCGGGGTAGGGGTCAAAATGTGTTTTTTGAAAAATGGATTTTCGAGATTTTGGGCGATTTAGGCGAGTGGGGTATCATTTTCCACTAAATTTTGGACGCTGAATCCAATGAAATGGGTCCCAAAACGATCGGCACCCTCTGGAAGAAGTTATGGGTCAAATTGGGTATATATTACCCATTTTGAATATGTGTTTTTGAGATTTCTGGAACCTAGGCGTGTGGGGTATCATTTTCCGCTAAATCTTGGACGCTAATTTCAATGAAGTGGGTCCCGGAACGATTTGCACCCTCTGGAAGAAGTTATGGGTCAAATTGGGTATATATTACCCATTTTGAATATGCGTTTTCGAGATTTCCGGTACCTGGGCGTGTGGGGTATCATTTTCTACTAAATTCTGGATCCTGAATCGATTGGAATGGGTGTGGGACCCGCCGCACCCACTGTTTCCCCATTTCCCCCATGTTAAAGAAATGAGTCTCCATGCGCCTGGTCCGAGGAATAACCAACCCCTGTGTAAGAATTTGCAGCGTTTTTTGATCTAGACTCCTTGAAACGCCCAGAAAAATTTGTTGGGCCGAAGTGGAGTGATTGACTTTTTGCATGAAGTTGATTATTCAAGGAATATTCCAAAATTATTATTTTGGTCATTAACCGACCAATCCGGGAATCCTTTGGTTTGATTAAAAACTGGGATCCGAGTAACATTTTTTGTAATATTTCATCATGTCGTGTTTCATGATAGACCTCCCAACTCAAGTCGCCTTTTGAATGACTCAAATTTTGTTTTCTTGTTTTTGTTTCTAGGCTCTCAAAGAACGAGAAGAGCTGTACAAACCCAAAATACTAATAAACGTCAATGAAGAGCAGACTCGGCTTCAAGAGAAAGAAGAAAAGGAGAAGGAAAAGCTTCGAGAGAAAGAACGCGAAATGGAACGGAGGGAGAAAGAAGTGGAGAAAGAGCGACGGGAACGGGAGAAGTTGGAAGTGGAGTGGGAAGAAGAGCGGAGAAGGAAAGCGGCAGAAAAGAAGATGGCAGAAGAGCAGCGAGAAAAAGAGCGGGAAAGGGAACGCGAGAGGGAGCGCGAGCGGGACAAGTCCTCTAGTCCAGACAGTAGACGATCCGACGGACCGCCGGAGCCGCTTAGCAACCATTCGTCACCAGACACCAACCACGAACCAAGTGAGTGACGGAATTAAACAAATTACTGTTTCAATAGGAGAGATTGAATTTACACTGCCGGGACATCCTCAAGCATCGAGCGTTCACCTGTTTTCAACGAGCGCAAGCCCAAAAGAACCCTCTTTTAACGCTGCCTGAGCATTTTCTGACGATCATCCCTTTGGCGATGGAGCATCTCTTTGATGATGAGCCGGATAACCGACATCGGGGGGATCAACCTCGAGCACGAACGTGCATTCGCGTGAAGCTTGTAGGGAGAACTTTCCTACAGTCTAATCAATATTTTTCTTTCGCCCTCGAATTTGAAAGCAAAATCAGGTTTGAGTGCCGATAAACGTCTTTTTCCTGGCTTTCTCCGTCCGCCACAAGACATATTGAGAAGATATAAAATAAGAAGCCCAATAGGGCCAAGGGTTTGTTCCCATTTTCCTCCCCCCTCTCTCTTCCCTGTCCCTCTTCTCGTTTACCTGTTCCGTGTCTCTCTATTTTTCCTGCCTGGTTTTTTTTCTTTTTCCCCCCTCCCCTTCCGCCCCTTCTTCCCCTCTTTTATTCTTGTTTTGTTTTTTTTTTCGTCCCTTCTTGTTTTGCTTGTTCTTGTTTTGTTCCCTTCTTTTTTCAGTTTTTCTTACCTCTGCGTTCTTTTGTTTATATTCCTCTTTTCGTCCTTTGTTTTTTTTCCCAGTTTCTTCTGCTGGGGGTTTCCTTTTTTTTTCTTCTTCTCCGTTCGTTTTTCTTTTGCCACCGTTGCTTTCTCATTGTCCTGCTTCTCTTTTGTTGTTTCCTGTGTTCCTTATGTTCCTTTTCCTTTTTCGCTTTCTTTCGTTTACTTGTTGTCCCTTGTGCCTTCTAATGTTGCACTGTCTTTTTTGCCACCTTTTGGTCGACTTTCTCTTTTGTCTGCTCGTTTGCTCTTTTCCTTTCCTTTTTTCTCTTTTTCTTCGCGTTGTCTCCATATTTCTCTTTTTTAGTCTCCCTCCTCTTTTTTCTCTTCGTCCGCCCTTCTTGGTTTTTTTTACTCTTTTTGTTCTTTCCCTTGTGTGTTTTTTTTTTTCTGTTTCCTTCGGTTTTCTCCGTGCTGTCTTTTCTGATTTTCTTATTTTCTTTGGTTTCTTTTTGTTTTGTTTTTTTGTGCTTCTTCCTTTCTCGTTCGTTCGATTTTGTTTCGTCTTCTTATCTCCTTCTTTTGTTCTTCTTCTTCTTGTTCCGTCTTTTTTGTTTCTTCCTCGTTTTTTTGTTGGTCTGTCGCCTGTCTCTTTTCTTTTTTCCTTTCCGCGTTTTCTTCGTTTGTGGTACGCCTTCTTTTGCTCTTCTTTTCTGTATTGTTTACTTTTCGTTTTGTGTTCGTTCCTTCTCTCTTTTTTTCCGGGTTTTTTGTTCTCTCCCTTTTCTTTTTTCTCCCCCTGTTCTTCTTCTCCCTCTCGGTTCACTCTTCTTTCTTTTTGGTTTCCTTTTCTACTTTTTTTTTGGTTTTGCTGTTGCTTGCTTCCTCGCTGTTTAGTTTCTGCTCCGCCCTTGTTCTTTTCTTCTCTTTTGTTTTTGGGGTCTGTTTTCTTTTTGATTCCCGGTTTTTTTTGTAGTTGTCTTTTGCTCGTCTTTTTCCTCTCCCTTCTTGCTGTTTTTTCTTTGTCCTCTTTCTCTGGCCTTCCTTTCCTTCTCTGTTCCTCTTCTCCTTCTTTTCGCCTCGCCCCCTTTCTTTCTTGGTCTCCTTTTTTGTCCCTTGTCCTGCGGACGCCTTTCTCTTCGCTCTCGCCTCCTCCTCCTCGCTGCTTCTCCCCCCTTTTTTACCTTTTCTTCGCCGTTTTTGTGAGAAAAAATTAAATTCTCACATCATCCTGTCAAACGAGTGCAAAAGAAAAAGGAGCGAGCAAGCGGCCGCCTTCCTTCTCCTCCCTTTGGTTTCGCGCTTGTCGTTCC
>JADDOF010000113.1:0-42115 GCA_019603395.1 Cyrtorhinus lividipennis | reverse complement strand
GAATCAACGAAATTAATTTTGTTTTCAATGGAGACGCATTTAATGAGCAATTTTGTGTTTGGCTCATCGTTTTGGTAAGGGTACTTCGTGTATGGTGTAAGAATCTAGTAATTGTAATGAATACATAGAAAGAAACGGTTGAGTGAACTGTACTCAGGCTTCAGTTAGTATAATAATTGTGAACAAATGGAAAACATTAATATGACAGTATCATTTATGTGAGTGAGAAAGGTAGGAAAAACAATCATTCACAAGCCTCACAAGTATCAAACATGCTTTGGAGAATTAATCATTTCTTTTCTGGTTAATTCATTGCAGTGGAATCTTGGAGACGAGACCGGATGAAGGGCTCGTTCCTGAGATTATCAATGCACGTGTTGGTTATTACATACATGTTCAAACAACGAAGTAACACATAGCCAACGATATTTACAACCAAGCAGCCACTATAGGCAGACAATTAGAAGAACAAAACAGAGGATAGATAAATAGAAAATGAAAGGAGGAAGTAAGGAGTGAAGGTTCTCCATATATGGCGAGTAGGCAAGAAACAAATGTACACTAAGAGTATGAGAGTAACAAGACACGTGAGGGAGTATTGATAATAGGCTGGCTTCGAATCCCTTAACTATAATATAAATTAATGAATCCACCGAGAATAATTTAGGCCACAAAGTTGGGGGTAGCATTCTGCCCAAGCCAACCACACTATGGTTTTCAGCTGAGAGTTTTGGCACATAGAAACAAGGAACTTCTGCTTGACCAAACCCAAATGTTCTTCAACTAATGTCATATTTAAATCACTATTATCCGTGAATCGGGGTAAAAATGACACAATAAATAAACAATTAACACGTAGCTCCTACAATTCGTAACAAGTGAGGTGTGTTGATACGTTGAAAAGGCTTATGGGTGGTACACAGGTCATTTATGTACACCAAGAATATTCCAAACAATCGAGTAAATTAACAACTACTATATTAGTGATAGTGACTGATTTTACATCAGAGCAAGCGGCAGGGGACTGCTAACCACATTATGAATCTATTTGACACATTTTTCTCGGTTAAAATACCACCCAACATGGAAATTGTTCGCGTTTCAAATATTAGCACTCAACTGCGTGTTGCTGACAGAGCAACTGGTCAGCATAAAAAAGAAAAGAGATCAAATTCTTGACTATATTTTGATTGGGGGGGGGGGGGGGGGATAGGGCCCCTCTTTCAATTCATTCTAAGCAAACCTCTTCCGTTTTAGAGCTGTGACAATTTGTACATCTCTCTAACGTATCTTGAAACCTCAGAATTAATGTAGAAAAAAACTACTTTGAAAAAGATGTATCAACTCAGCCACAATGGAAAGCTATCAAGGTAGTGGATAGAATAGAAAAACACGAGGTATGTGGGAAGAAGGGAAGAAAGATGGAAACATGATCAAGATCCGTTCATTGGAAGAGAAGTGAACGGAAAAAAGCCATTGTTTCAATGTAATGCTGTTCAAAGATCTTATAATTAGGTAAGTGTTAGGACATCACTTAGAATATAGGTTGTAAAGGTATTCATGTTTAATAAGTAACATTCATGTTGTGGTGCATTTTGTTCAGCGGTAAATAATAACAAAAATGACGAAAAAACCAACCAAAAACCATACTATAATCCAAATGATGTCAAAACGCCTCAAAAATTGTGACTTAGCAGCTCCTGAAAAATAATCCTACAGGTTCTAAAGAAAAATAGGATTAGTAAAAATTTCATCCATTACAATTTATTCAAAGGGTAGAGCAGTTAAGTACACACAAAGTTGAAGATACATCACCAGTCTCAACGATCTCGCTTTGAAATGGACAAGTTGGTTTGGAGGTGAGAAGGAAAGAGAGTGATTTGGGCATTACGTTCAGTATACGTATGCCATACGCACAGATAGGGAAATTATGATTCTCCAATCGGCAGCTTGCATCGAATTTTCCTTTTAATAAGAAAATAGGTTTTGATGAAGTTATCGATGATATGATGATTTTATCTCAAAATCATTGTTATCCAATCGTTTGTTGATTGATAGTAATACAAAAATAAAAGACAAAATTTGTTCCTCGTGGGGAAGTAACAAAATAACCAAAAGCTTATAACCAGAGCAGCGGCTGATCCGACAGGAATTCAAGATTCATTGAAGTTGTGGCGGGGAGGGGGTGCTAGTAAATGAACACAATGCGATGAGTAACCAAAAATATATGGTCTATAAGTCTTCTTTTGTCTCTGGTATAATGCGATGTTCATGATTCGATTTTGAACACAAGAGAACATATTCCTCTAATTACTTTACTACAAATGCATTTAACACTGTGATCATGTTTGAAGCCAAATAGTTTTAATGGTATTCCAAAATGGCAAAGGCAATACCTAGTAATACCACTAGGAAGTAAATCGTTTTGATAGCTCCTTCCATCAAAGTGGAGGAGAGTATTCAGACAGACAGCGTTGAAACTGGGTATGAATCAAAATCACAAGGTACACGGTTCGACAAAAATGAAGAGAGTCGAAACCATGACGTGACACATGAGCGGGAGTGGGAAAGGGTGACAAAATAGGCAAAGGTACGGTAGAGTTGATCACATGCTCACATATAACATCCATCAGTTCACAATGTCGGCAGAATGGGAGTAAGCGTCGAGAGTATTGCGGTAAAAATATATTGATGGAGACGTGATCAGATTTAGTGGCAAGTGAATGCAGGAGAATTCAGATTTGAGATAGAGGGCAAGAAGCACATGAGCACAGCAGGATTCACTCTGGGAAATCTCGTAGGAGTAGACAATTGGCTGAAACTGCATTGATGTCTTCTGCAACTACCTGGCAATGTGGTAGAAACTCCTCCACCAGCCACGATGAAAACAAACTATCTGCGAAGATGAGAGTCGTTCATTGGCCTAGGGAATCTATCACGTCAAGTGTTTGTCGTGGCTAAACTGATAAGACGAAAACTTTTATGCTAACCAGATGCGATTTCCTTTCAAATCCTGCGTCAAAAATACAACGTTGGTACTCAAAATCAATAGCCATTGTCGTCGTCGTCAATGTGGCTCTGACGCTGCGGCGTACAACCAGTTATATAGTACTTTCCTGCCCTGTTAGTGAGCACCATCGCCTTCCATGAATCTCCCACTGAGTAGATTGACCACGAAACCCTCTCTGCTATTCCAGACAGCCATGTGCTCCACTGCAGCTCCCATTGCCAACAACCACCCCAATTCGCTGGATCGGCATATTGAGTTGAAGTTCTCAGCAGGATTTCTGGTACACGCTGGTACATGTTGCAGCACTGGAGATCTACCACCACACACTTCTATCCAAACACCAATGGATAACTCCTGACTGAAATCACCACTTCCCTACTGTCGACACCTAATCAGCCCATTCACACGCCAAACAAAACATACAGGCACGTTCGACAATCAGGTGGTAGGTAACAAATGTGTGGGCACCATTGGACAAGTGAAGGTGGAGAAGGTGAGGGCAGGGCACAAATTTGATTTTCAGCAGTTGAATATTGTGCAACACGCAAAAACAACTCATTCTCACACACTGATCAGTAATTGAGCATTAACCAAAACTTGTGGACAACTTACCTCTTCGCATAGGGCCAGCATCCGCCGCGTACTCTCCAACGACTGAAATGAGATTGTTCAAAAATTAATTCAAACATACTTTTGGTCAATCTGTTGTAAGAATTTTAGGTACGCTATTTTGAACGGATAATTCCTGCCACTGAAGAAACCCCGTCAACAGGGAGTTTCCATGTTTTGATTTTTCTCCTATTATTCCTCGTAAATAGATACCACAAAACACATGCTTTATTCAAACGGTACAAGGGGGCTCTGCAGGGTGAAATATTGAGTGCTTTGCTATTTTCCTTGTTCATCTCAGATGTACAACAGTTTTTTAGAACTCGTGGGTACTTTGGGGTCAATATTGATAACTGCAACAATGTCCTAATCTTTCTTTACGTAGATGACACGATCATTCTTGGTTACTCCCTGGTTGATATTAACCGTAATGTGACTGTTTTGAAGGACTACAACGATCTCAACTTCTGTTGGGGACAAGACTCAATTGGTGCGTTTCTGGCGAGGTGGGTATCAAGTCCTGGCAGTCATCACGTCTTAGCTCTCACTATTCACCTCTCATCATTCGTTCTCCTGGGTGGCCTCCATCTAGCAAAAGCCTCATAACATTGTCAGGCTCTTAGCAGGGTACCAAGTGGCTGGCCTGGCTTTGGAGTTTACCCGCTCTGTAATTGGGGGTGGGGGGCGAGGGTCCCATGCTCTCAATCTCGAGAGTAAGTTTCTGCAGCCAGCAATTTGTACCCCAGCCCTTTTTGTCGGGCAAAAGCCCCTAATCGGATTTTGCACCCAATATTTATTTTTTTACCTTACAAGCAACAAAGATTGATTGATTGAATAATAATAAAAAAAATAATTATTATAATAACACCAGGATGACACGTACTTACTACGTTTTTGTTGGGCTGAACCTAATGAACGACCATATAATACCAATAAATAAATAAGAATCATCAATTTGAAAAGGGTACTTACATCATCTGTGACTTGACCGGCTTTGTATTGCAGTTCTTGAAGCTCGGTCCTGGGCGGTTCAGGAGCAGCGGGCGCTGGAGCAGGCATCTTTTACTGGAAAGGATGAGAAGAAAGTTCAAACAAGGCAGGTTTTCAAAGTTCATAAAAATATTTAGTGTTTTAGGTGTAGTTGGCAGTAGCTGCAAGACGCATAAATACATCTGCTTTGATTTTGATTGATACTGCAAGCTAATTCCCAACGAACTATGACAACCACGCGAAATTCAAGATGTTTCTAAAATGAAGATCATTTTCTACGTTCAACAAATCGAAAACTGAAGATCAACAAAATGAATAAGGGATACATTCATCATTTTTAGAGTTGAGTTATCCTAGGAATATCGTTGCTACAACCGTTGAAACGAGCAGGTTGAACTCTGATTATTACCTCGAGTCAATCCATCCCATTCTAAATCGTGGCAAGCAAGTTCAAAATTAGTCATGAAACGATTCATGACGTCACTCGTTCACATTACGAGCGATGACGGTTAACACAGAAATATTTCGTTTACTCGTCACGACCACGATCAAACGTTGATTTTCGAGCAAAATGAATAACAATATCGTTAAATGCACTTGGAAGACAGTATTTCTTCCTATAATTTGCATTTTATGCGAAAGCGGTGATGATGGCAAAGTAAACGTATTCTTTCCCCATTCGTCTTAGCAAAAACTGACGATTTTTGGAAAAAAAAGGGACTATTAAATTGTGCTCCTGAAGGATACCCACTTAAATCCTGGATAATAAAACAAAATGCCGCCTGGAATATGATCATTGAATGGAGAATGAATCCAATGCATAGGCCCGCGTGTAGGATCGTGACCTCATCGTCTCGACGGGATGAAATCATCAGTGATCTAGGAAACATCCCACGCGCTCGTTTTTAGTCAAATGCCAACTGAACGGCACTTGGGGCAGCATGGTTTCGAACGGGGAAACCGTTAAATGTTTTACAGTATGCTGATAGTGACGAGCAGACCCCTAGGAAGATCCCTCAAATGGGAATTAGGCATAAACTCATACATTTTATAGTAAACAAAAAATGTTTTCAATACATTTTTTCAAGTTACGCAAATTTGTATCGCGCTAACTCAAAGCCGTGACATTTATCGGGATTATTTAATTTAATTTATTTATATTTCTATTTTTGGGGGTTTTATTGAATATTAACACGAATATAGGTGTATTAAATGAGGGTGCTAAATTAAAAAGTATCAATATTAGGTACTCTGCTTAATAATAGGTTAGAGATCCGTACACAAAGTATGAGTGATTGGCAATCCGTACACGCTTGGTCGGCGCATAGAATTTTGTAATTTTTATATTTTTGGGTTGCTTAGAGCAGTCTATCAACGGGAAAACCAAAATTTAATGGACAATAAAAACGCTGCAAATTATTTTGCAATGGTTGAGTATTCCTTGATTATGGAGAAACGGTGAGTGTGGAGAGTCCCGGACTCATTCCATTTGATTCAGCGTCCAAATGATACCTCCCAGGTACCCAAATATCTCAAAAACCCACTTTCTCAATAGGTAGGTAGGTACCCAATTGACCCATAGTAGGGGGGTAGTTGCCCTAGTAGGCACCAATCGGTCCAGGACCCATCTCGATGGATTTAGCGCCATGGATTTAGTGGAAAGGTATATCCTACACGACTCGTTCCCAAAAATCCGAAGTTTCATTAAACATAATTGTACGCATACCTGCCGAAATTGGAGCCGATCGCGCTGATAATATCAGCCAACCATATTATGTTTCAAGAGATAGGGAAAAAGGACCCTGACAAAAATTTCAGAGAGATTTTTAGAAATTCATCTACTACCGTTGGAAGGCGGACGGTGGAAGGACATTGGGGTTTTGGTTGGTTATTCCTTGAATAGACAAACCCATTAGACATCATGAAACGTGTACCTACATACTATCAAATTGCGGTCAGAGCGGTTGACCTCTGGCATGATTACACATAGATTGATTATAATCTTGAATAATTATTCAAGCAATAATCAACCAAAAATCGACTTCCTACAAATTGTAGACATTGTTTTTGTTTGTTTTAAAGAGCGCTGTCTTCAACGTTACTGCCACGATGCTGTAAAACGATAAGATCACGGACGATCACGGACAACACTCCTCCGAGACCTTACCACTTGGTTGAGGACAGAAACGTTCTACAATTGGCGAAAACCACATTGCGTCACCGCCTGTCCCAAGGAAACGAGCTAATTAATCCGTCAGATAGAAACGGCTTTCGAACAGCAAACTTGGCAAAAGTTGGGCCAAATCAATTGTGATGAAGCTACAGTTAATTCCCGAGGAAAATTGGAGCCAAGCGAGAGAAAAGTCTGGAAAGAAATGCGACGGACAGAACCGAGTAAATCTTCGTGCTCCGAGCAGGGGAACAATAAAGGCTTATATACCACCCCCTATACATCACCGCACGACGAGAGCCGCTCCAAAAAACGGCTGACGAAGGTCATTGGTTAATAGGTTAGGGCATGTCGATATCGCCCAAAACTTCCTTCCGTTAACAACCTATTATGAGCTTGGTCGTGCGTTTCAAGCCTCATATAAGAGTAGATGGGCCCACCATAAGCTACTATTAACCACGGGACCTCATTTTTTACCCTATTGTTGATTTATTTCCATTTATTTTATATGAACATGGGCTTGAATCCCAATCACAACAATAGAAGAAATGGCGTGACAACTCTCATCAACAAAAGCATTCAGTATTCACATAATTGAATCGTTTATAACTCGGTAAGGCATGCAAACACAAATCTTATAGATGACTACAACTAATCTATGATGGAGATGTAACTACCACTTACATAAAAAATAAGAGACAACAATTATTCACATGCCGGTTCTCCCGCTTGAATAACCCTTCAGAAGAGACACGAAGAACGTCCATCAATTGAAAACATTTTGAATTCAGAGTGATTCCGTGAGAAAATTATAGCGGGGAAGTGTTTTATTGTTGGCTCGAATATTCCACGAAACATAAAATATTGATGATATTAAAAGTAAACGCTGCAATTCTTCCACAATTGTCGGTTATTTCCTCGAGTAGAAATAAGGGGAAAAAAGAGATTGTAGAATTCCGGACTCGGAATCGATCCAGCGTCCAACAATAAGTGGAAAATGATGTCAAAGTACTCAAAAATCACGACAACCCACTTTCGAAATAGGTGGGTAGATACTCATTTTGATCCGTAACCATCTTGGATCGGTCCGGAACCAATCTCAATGGATTCAGCGTCAAATTTTTAGCGGGGGATGATACACCACATGCATAGTTATCGAAAAATCCCGGAATTCAAGTTTCAAAAAACACATTTTTACCCCTACTTTCCGGTTGAATTTCGGGCTGAAAAGTGTCGAGGACCACCAACTAACGATGTCCCAGACCAGAATGTCAGACTTAAAAAATATTGTCTACTACCAAGAACTATTGATGAACAACGGTTGATTTGTGGGTCGCCCGCCTCCCATGCAGTTTTGGGTAGTAGAAAATTTTCTAAAAAGCTGAAATTTTGTCCATCGGGCCGAATTCGGGGAGGGAATCCTAGTCCACTACATGGATGTATGGGCCAATTTTTTTTTAAATTAATTTTTGAGATTTTTGGCAATTTATGCATGTATTTTCCACTAAATTTTGGACGCAGAATTCATTGAGACACATTCCAGACCAGTTGTTGCCCACTGAAGGTGGTTTTGGGTCAAATGGGTAGCCTATTTTGAATGTTGGTTTTTGAGTTCTTGGCGAGTGTGGTATCATTCAAAGAATGTTATTGTTCAAGGAATAACAAAACAGAAACCAGCTTAACAAATTCTAACCACACGATAGTTCTCACGAACTTGTTTTTCCTATTCCTCGTATTACAAAAGACTTCCAAATTGAACCGGGGGTGGGATTATTTACGCAGGTTGTTCGCGTGTACTCATGAGGTGAGGGATAAAGAGAAAGAGACGCAGAAATGAGACACAGCTGCAGCGGCAGGGCCCGGAGGAGCACGAGCGCGAGCACGCTATTTCCTACCAGCTGAGGGGAGGACGCGGCCAGAGGAAGATCGATAACGTAACCCGCAACTCGTGGAAAAGATAATTTCAAGGGCTTCGTCTAAAATTAATATACTTATAAACGAAAAGGGAATCCCACCCTCTACGCAATATTCAAAACACTGTGAATTCCCAAGCGGAGAGCTCGAAATTCCCGCTCAAAGATAATAAGAAGCGATTTAATCGAAGCCAACAACCCGCTTTCAGTTTCGTTGAAGGTATGGAAGACTAAACCACGAGACCGCATTACTTCTCTATCCCGATTGAAGAGTGCGAAGAACTTCTGCGTTTTTCAATGCCAAGTTTTATACTTATTAGATATGCGTATCAGAGGAGGCTTCCGCCACAACCTAAGGATCAACAACACAATAAAAACAAACAATTTAACAGTTTTTCTTGGCAGTATAAGAAGTTTTTTACACCCGGTGAGAATACTGTCAGAGAAAAAAAGGACGTAAAATACGGTTTTTAGGAGTTATGGTGGAATTGAGCGTGGGAGGGCTTAGTAAGCGATTTATCTACTTTCTCACGGTGAAACGACTTTAGAAAAAAAGCCGATGTATTGTTCCGAGGGAAGCAACACAATCGCCGATCAATAGGCGAAACGTTGAAGGTATTTACCGAAGTGAATACGTGATATTATACCCCAGCAAGTAAATAGATACAGCCAAAGTGTTGCCGCCGATGGACTATTTGCAATAAAAACTCTGAATAATACACAGGCGACGAATTTCCCAATATTTTTTGTGAATTCATTAGATATGAATCGAGGACAAATAGTCGGCGGGACAAACAACCCACTGTCGGAAATTGGAAGGCGTGTTGTTTTTGAGCCATTATAAGTTATTTCTCAGTTCTAATATCCCTTATTGGCTTTAATACTACAAACACTGACGAGAACGAGTTGTTACAAAACATCAGGCCACTCATCATCAAGACAATTTTAATTTTTTTAAATTATTACCGACATGCGACCACAATAAATACTGCATATTCTGAACGAAGACTGCATAATTCCTAAAAATTCAGTTTAAAAAAATACATTTGCATCCATACCTACCCCAAATTTGAGCCGATTGGGCTCAATCGAGTTCCGGGGACCAACTAGAGTCAGAAAGAGGTCCCTGACCAAAATTTTAGATTTAAAGAAAATTGTCTACAAAAGGGTGCAAACGGCGGACGGCGTACGGGCACTTTGATTTTTGATTGGTTGTTCCTGGAATAATCAACCTATGTAATCATGGCCAAGGTCATGGAGCGATCTACCTCTCCGATTAGGGTAAAAAACTGACAGTATACATTTCATGATGTCTAGGTCAACAACAGGCTAAATGTCTGTCGCCATCAGCCATACGCCGTCCACGCCGTTTTTTGGTAAAAGAAAATTGTCTAAGAATCTGAAATTTAGGTCAGGGGCCCCTTTTTGAAACTAGTTAATCCTCGAAAACAAACTTGTGGAGGGTATGGGTGAATATGTGTTTTATGAAACTAGATTTTCGAGGCTTTTGGGGGACTAAGCTTGGGGTATCAGTTGCAACTAAATTTTGGACGCCTAATCTACTGAGATGCGTCCCGGACCGATTGACGCCCACTGTAGGTGGGTATGAGTCAAAATGGGTAACTAAGTACTTACTTCGAATGTAAATTTTCGAGATTTTCGGGTATTTAGACGTCTGGAGATTATTTTCCACTAAATGTTGAACGCTGAATCGTTCAGAATGAGCTCAGGAGACTACGCTCACTGTTTTCTGATCTGGACATGAAACGTTTACTGTCAAATTGTGGCGCCAGTCACATAAGGTTGATCCCTGGCATGATTACATGGGTTGATTATTCAAGAAATAATCCGTAAATTCATTCAAGAATCGAAGTTTTCTTCAAAAAGTACTAGTACCAACTGGATTCTGCAGAAACATTGTAATTTAAGAACGTATACTTAAAAAAATAAAAGTAATAAAAAAAGTCCTTTCCTTAGACTAGCAAGGAAAATCGGAGGAACACCCAAGGGACTTTCTCGAGAATAAGTCCTAATCGACTCTACAAAATACTAAGTATAATACTAAGTAATTTTGTACACGCCGAGCCCTTAAATTTCAAGTGGGGAACGTGACAAATTGGATATTTTAGAGGTTTTTGAGAGTAGGTCACGCGCACAATGTCTTTTGAAAAATCGAGTTTTTCTCTTTCCACACCGCCCTTGCAGCCCCTGCAACCTCAGCGTCACTTTAGCGCCTCATTGTGTTGAAAAGACGAAGGTGATTCATAGTGAAACACGGAAGGCGCCCGGAGCTCGTTAGGACCGCATCAATATTTCGGGGGCGGACAACATTGGCCCGCATAAGTCGCACACTTGACCCTGTAACGAATATGCGACCCTTTGACCTCGTGCCTCACCTTTGTTCATTAGACAGTTTTTGCGAGGCGATTCAAGAGTATGCGAATTTACGCGTACGTAGAGAACGAAAAATTATTCCAACAACAACTAATGAAATAAGAATTCTAACATTTTTCAACCAATGTTGTTCCGTGGCTAGAAAGCATGGATTTACAGAGTTTCATTGCGATATATTCGCTTTGGCAGGAATAGCCAGACCGGCCGCCAATCCGTCGGGGACAAACCTGATCTTCAGCTGCTCAACAGCGCTGTTATCTAGTGGAATTAGTGGAATTAACAGGAACCACTCGCTGACTATTATCGTAATGAAATCGCATTCAGCTGGATGCTATAGGTTCTTCTGAAAAGAGCATTCTATAGGGAGAAAACTAGATGCCCTAGGTGGTATTCTATAGGGTATCCCACCAGTCCCCCCCCCTCCACCCTTACTCCCTCCTAACAATGGGATTTACAAAAAGAAAATGTCTTCAGTCTTTTTTTTTTTTGCAAGGATCCCAAGTATTCAAATTCGAGCAACTGCAAATGAATTTTCATTGTTTGAACGCTGATTCACGTGAAAAATTTGTTTATTTTGCATTCTTTTTTCATTTTAGGCGGTTGTTCTAAGATTTTTACAGTGGTTTGGTCTTGCTAAAAAATGTGATATTGAAAAAGGAAAATTTGAGGGAAAAAACTACAAATCTACAAAATTGTATGTGCGCTTTTTTTCACGCAAAATAAAGAAATGTCGGTCGTTATTTTGCAAAAATCGAGTCGAATCAAGAAGAAAATAGTATCACGCGAAAAACGTTTAAAAACCCGTGAAAATTCATGTGCCACACTACACAGTTCACCATCATCCACTACGTAGTTGAAATTTTGGGCAGAAACCGAATCTGCAACAAATAGATGGAGTTCTAATCAATTAATGACAGAAATTTCGCGTTCTTTGCGTTCAATTGTGCAGTTGCGCGAGGAGCGCAAATATGATATTTGAGATCCTTGTAATGAAATTTGAAGATTCAAAACAATTATTTGTTTACTCCCATTTGGACGATTTAGGAAGGAGGGGAACAACTCGTGGGACCCTGTAAATTTCAGACCCACCATCAACGAGAATCTCACGTTGAGTCCTCGTTGCTGCCCGAGGTGGTGGGGAAGTTATTAAGTTGTGACATGCTTATTCGTGAGGCCTGTCCCTTCGTCGGTAAGGAAGGATTCCTGGTTGCGTGAATTTAGTTTAGCTAGTAACACAGGTAATCAACAATGTCTTCATATGCCGGATGACGAACAAGGAATTCTTAATTCAGCCCTCAGCACTGTTGAGTGCCGCTGCATCAGAGATTTCTTCCACTGCAACAGGCCTGTCGCCTCCAACCGAATCCTACCTTTCAGAGATCGTATCAACGAAGGTATAACAAAGGCTCGAATCGTATTTTGTGTCCGTAAGTACCACGCCCTTATCAACGAACCCCGAAAACTTCTCAACATACTACGGTATCATTGATCATCACCACTGTGGTTTATTTATATGTCAAGGAGGTTTTGGGCAAATAAAGACCAAACAGTATTCTGTCAAGGATACAAAAAAAAAATGATATTCGGTGGGGCCTTCAACTCATCATCTATTCGTAGCGAGCAACACAATTTTGCCCTCTAACCAGGCTAACTATTCCGTGACAGAAGGCCGTTAGGCAGATCACAGCAAAGGCGCCGATTCCTTTCATATTGCCGGCCGATTTGGTCTCTTTCTCGCCAGTTACGATGAAGTGGTCAATCGAAAGCTCGTTAATATTTCACCCAATCACCCAGTCTCAATGCAAGAGTCGCGGAAGTGTAATCGATTTGGCGCACAGTCGCCGAGGGACACCTACGAAAGGAGTCAAGTCTGAATGGGATGCAGTGTCGCTTTTCAATGCCGATTCCGGAATGGAAGTTCCGCCGGGCAGTCTCTCGGATCGGAGCCCAGTCAATTGTCGGTTTTTCTCTCGAGCACTTAGGACCTATTTCGAATATCAAAGGTCGAAACGATCAGGTATTTTCCAGAAATTCTCCTTCGAGATGCTTGACGTCGGCCAGTAGGCACTTGGTCGACTACTCTGTCTGATAGTTGCAAATAATGCATCCCACACTCATGCTATTTGCGAACTACAGGTTCAGCTCTGGTAGAGCGGAAATTAGCAAACGCAGGCCAGAATCTACATTTCGACAAGGTCTCTCACAACGGTTTATTATTCCTAAGCTTCTGCCGTTCGAAAATAACTTACATCCTTTCGAATCTATATTATGAAAGATGGATGAAGGAAATTGGTTGAAAAGAACTGAAAGAGTGAGATAATTAGTTAAACTAAGGCAGTTTTGAACAAAAATGAGGAAACATGCAAGTGAGCAGTTACATTTTCACGCTACCCGATAATCACGACGCTGAACTTATTCATATGGGCAACTTAGACGCCTCAGATCATTCAGCGCTCGCAATCAAGGGTGAATTTAGCAGTTTTTTTCCATCACCTTTATTGCGATGGGTTTTCTGAATGAAGCCACGCCGCGGTATAGATATCTCCAATGGCAATATTACAAAATTCAAAATACGCATTGGAAAATACGTACGGCTGAGGAGGAAGCCACGAAATCTCGAGGTATGCTCCCGATATATGAACTCAGTCCGAGCATTGAAATTAATTTGCTGACATCAACAGGTGTAGTGAAACGAGATAAGTCCTCTTTCGAGAATGTGCCGGACACGCGAGAAGCTACTAGTTTGTCCGGCAAAAAATATAAACAAACACGAACATACAGAACGAGTCATATATTATTCAAAAGATGGCAGAGAAGCTTCCCCAGATAAGAGCAATAAGTGAAAATTCAGTTCTAAGTTCAGTCTCTTGAGCACTCGAGTTCCAAACATAACTTGGTTAGAATATCCAAATACGGCTATGTTATTTATGTCACGCTTGGATATGAGAGAAGGTCAAACCATTGTTGTCACAACTGCCCCTTTAAGTCGCGATATTATGAAATAGTGAGTCGATTATTGACGTGCATGTTGAACAGTTGACAAGAGCTAATTTTAGGGACGTGAAGGGTTATCGTTCTATCATGATCGATGATCGTATAAACCTTATTTTTCATTGATTTATGTAATTAGCGAGTGTTTATTCGTATAGGTAGCATTCCTAATAGCGTCCATTTCGTTTATTTCGGTGTAAATTGTTTTTCGAAATAGTTTGGGAATAGGTAGATAGGGACGTGGCGTAGAACGACTACAGGAGTACTGTCACGGGAAGAAGCGGATCGAACGGTTCCCGATTTAAAATAGTATTTAATGGAAAAATGCCCACGTCTTGCTCAAAATTCCAACATTTCATACCAATTTATGGTACCAATAAAAAGGATATCTTTGATTTTTGTCGACTGGTGATTTTGGTTTTCCATGAAATTCAATTCAAATGAACGCCGAGATACCAAAGTACATGGGAGAGGGTATAAACTGTGAAAGATGGTGACCTTGTAAGAACAAAAACAAAATTCTCTTCAATCCGGTAAGTTGGATGTGATAAATGGGGATCAAGTAATTCAGCAACACATACTGAATACCCATTAATTCGTGGAAAGGACCACGTTAGATGAAGCTCGTTTTATAATCCTGTGATTTATAAATTCGACACGTGACGCATCGGTGAGTGATAATCCGATGTTTTGACGGGTGTGAGGGGTTCATGGATGTCATAGTGCATCAACCCAGGGAGATCCCATGACAAGACGAGTCAACGCTCTCAACAGAAAGAAAAAGGTACCGGGTGGACGTTTCCGCCCCCAACGCCGTGCCCGTCATTCATCAACATAAAAAAGATCTGCAAACATGAAACAGAACTGACTGGCGATAATGCCAACCAAGACGACTCGTAAAAACGTGTACATACCGGAATATTAAGGTGACAGTTGGTTTTGAGGGAAACGGGTCAGATATTTGACTGTTGGGGTAAACTCGTTTCAACTGAGGGGCCAAACCCGCCCTCGAACACGAGGGGTGGTAGCGACTAGGCCCGAACGAAAACCGCCCCCAATTGTTCACTCAGCAAGAAAACGAAAACTAAAAAAAACGCAGAGCTACAGAACGAACGGACGTAACTACTTACGTTTTTGGTGGTGAGGATTGAGGCAGAAAGTCTGGTCAAGTAGAAGAAATAAAATGCAAGGTGTGTGTTGCGGGTTGGACTACACTAAAAGATGGAAGGCGTGCGCATGTCCTGGAATCGATTGAGCGCCTCCCACCACCAACACGAACTCACATGCTGCCGCGCCGAAACATCACTTCAGCGGCAAACTACCCGGTCCCCGACCTAAGACCCCCCCCCCCTCCCTTTCATCCCCATAAGGGTTGGCTAATTTACAAAAATTAAATACATTTGGAACTGATGAAAATCAAAAAATAAGAATCGTTTCAGGGTTCCGGACAGATGTGACGGGAACGAACGTCAATTTACTCGTAATAATTAGCATCAATGAACAACGGGAAACGCCCGAATCACGCTCAGAACTTCCTCATAGAGCCGAGAATAGAGAAAGAATGCTGCAACCTCTTCCAAAATATTATACCTTCGGACCAGAAGCAAGGGGAAACAGTGAATGTGGAGTATCCCGGACTCATTTCAATCGATTCAGCGTCCAATATTAAGTGGAAAATGATACCACACACGCCTTTTTCCCCAAAAATAGGTAGGTAGGTACCCATTTTGACCCGTACCAACGTCCAGTGGGCACCAATCGGACCCATCCACATGGGTTCCCCGGATAAGAAATCCATATAATATCCCTCAATTCAAAATGTATAAAAGAAATAAAATACCCATCAGTGTGCGATCAACCTGGTACGTATATGTATTTGGTTTGATTGGAAACTGATGCGAAGAAAAAAATCCCATCCATGCTATCGTTCAGCCCCTTTGTGTATTGAGAACTGACAGTAAAAAAGCGGACGGGATATCAAAAGGGCTTTGAGAGCTGAAACACGATAGATACGTTTATGTCAGTTAGACACCTTGGTGTTATTACGGCTTCAAATTGGTTTTACTAACTTCAAACTCATATAGAGAAAAAAACGGCACTCAAAAGAGGCTTAGAATAGAGGAGGTGGTACCGGATCAACTTTCATAAAGGGTCAACAACTTTTCACATTGACTGCACGGCAAAGGGACGACAAAAACGACGACACAATAAGTCCAGAGTGGACACTGTACACGTAATGTGAGGTTGGACGGGGTGAATTTTGCCTTCTATTGCTCTTCTGATTGACGTCGGCATCTGATCTCGCAGCCAGCTGTCGTCCGAACAGAATGAAAAGTCGCTTCAAGTGCCCTAGCACCCGATTAGATAATGAAGAAAACAAGAAAATGGCAGCTGTATCGTGAAGCTAATTAGAATTTATCAGGCTATTTATCATTGAGAGTTTCAACGAGCAGACAGTTCCATTTGATTTTCATACCAGGTGGAATCTTTGAACAATCAGTCACAATGGCATGACGATTCTTCTGTTTATACTCGTTTCCCTAAAAAAAAAATAATTCCTACTTCCTGTTTTCTCAACTTGCTTTCTTGCTGGGGAATTCTCTATGGTTGTTTGAGTCCTAAACAAAATTGATTTTTTGACGTTTCAATCAATTTACTGATCACGGGCGCCTGAAAGGAGTGGCTGCTATTGAAACTGGAAGTGCTACAGTTTATTTTCGCTTTTTATTCCCGCTCAGATCGTGGAGATTACCTAGCATGCAGTAGTAGGGAACGCCGGTGATGCTTATTTAAAAAGGCTCTCGTCTAGAAACTCCAGTCTCAGTGGATCTCAGATTTAAATATTCAATTGAGCCCTGTATCCTTTCCGCTCGAATTGAGACTTTCTTCTTGGAGATCGATCCCCACTAGTATGTCGGGGATCGTATTCGCAGGAGTTCCATCGACATTTAGCTACAAGCATCGTAGCACAGAAACAGCTGCTGAACACGCGTTTAGGCTGAGGTTATTTCCAATCATCGAACGCCGTTCAACGCCGTGGATGACGGATGTTTCGCGGCCTTGTACGCTGGGAACGACCTCCTCGCGTCCTGTTGCGGTAAGTATGTACTTGCGATCCACCTCTATCCTCCACCACTATCTACCTCTCATCATAGAAAGGTTACACGAATTAGGCTTCAGACAAGTATGTACATGTTCCTACTATGAGAGGACAAGACCCGTAGACTCATCGAAGAGACAGAAGTGTATGTTCCAGAGTTCTACGATTCTTGAAGCCCTGCTTTGTTGAAGTATTTTGGTTATATTTCTATGAATTCTACATTCTATGAATAATGAACCCATTTTTTCGTAGTTTTTTTTTTTTTTTTCATTTCAAGAAGCCCCTAGGCCACACGCCTAGATACCTACCAGATACCCACCCAAATTTGGTCCGATCGAACTGAAAACTTTTGAGGACCGACTTAGGCCGGGAACAGACCCCTGACCCAAATTTCAGAGTTTTAGAAATTTTTCTACTACCAAAAAACCCCGGACGGCGTTTTTGATCTACACACCTTGAAACGTTCAGAAAAAATTTTTGAGCCGAATCGGAGAGGTTGACATTTTGCATGAAAACATAGGTTGATTATTCAAGGAATAACCAACCAGAATTGCTCATTCAATCAGGTGCTAGTTATTCTGGAAACCTCTAAGAAACATTTTTTTTTACGAGAGATAGATCCATTTAGAATAATAATGTGGAATTTCGGCAGCACTTTTAATACGAATACAGCGGAGTGTCATTTAAAAAGAAATTAATAATTTATTCCAAAGACGGCATGTGCTGGAATGTGTTCCGTAGTCTAATAAAGCACCATTTTGGACCTTGCTGACAGGTATGGGAAAATCTCAATTAAACCTAGATAAAAAATTTTCTCCAGTAGAAAACCTAGTAAAATTCACGATTTTCCAAAGATACAAAACAATTTACTCATTGTTCGTAAAGATGTAGCCCGTGTTCTCATTTTCGCTACTCCAGTTACTGAGATTGGCACAGAGCCACAATCAGAGGAGATAATGGCCGAACTTGGTTCTCAGTTGCTAGAAATACAGGCGGAGAATCGTGAGAATTTCCGTCGACTGTGGAAGTTTAAAAGAGGCGGAAAACTTCACGATTGACCTAACTTAGCTTTTCTTGCCTTGGAAAAGTTCTTGCAGCACTTTTGGGTCCACTTCAGTAGCTACCTGATTGCATACTTACCTACATTATGCTTGAAACGAAAGGCGTGATATTGAAAGAAAGTATTCTTTTTATTCGTTTTCATCCATGTGGTTTGTACGGACAATAACTTTATTCGCAAACAATCACTTTTATACGTTTCAGTGTGTTGATTCCAAGTCTAACATGTCCGTCCGCCGAAAAATGCTCCAATGAAATTATTTGCAAGTAAACTCAGTTCAAAACATCCTCCTGGAGGACCATGCTGATAGCAATTGAAACTTCGGTGGAAGACTAGTTTTCAGTGATACCAACAAAATTTTATTCTAAACTACTCAGACCTCCAAGTTGGTATCCATGATAAGCTCGAGGGAGGTTTGAGGCGTCCTTCACATGAATTATGGGTTCTGAAGAGTTTCAAAAGTGGACGGCACGGGATAACAGCGAATGCCAGAGGGTTAGTTTAGGCTGGGAAATGGGTGGTTTGTCTACGACTAACTGGAACGACACGAGGGCTCCCAAGGGTGCCGTTTGCCCAGAGCAGGGATCGTCCCCGAATGTGTCACCATACAGGGAGGATTGGCTCTTCACATCCTCTCGTTAGTTTCTTGTTTAATAGGGTGGACTTTGAAACATTCATTTCCGTGGAGGAAAATCTAACAAGCAACTCACTTGCTCGCATTATCACAGTAGCTGGAATAGCTTCCAGAACACAACACACATGTAAACTAGACAGAAAAAAAAGGCGCAACTTATATATTGTTGTTTTTTTATCTAGCTTGGATCCGCTGATGTTTTGGGGTGACACTAGTTGAGGTAATTTCCCTGGAGTGAACAGCTTTCTGCTGCAAATTCATTTACAGGAGTAGGTTATTCCTCGGACCAGGCGCATGGAGACTCATTTCTTCAACATGGGGAAAATGGAGGAAACAATGGGTGTGGCGGGTCCCGGACCCATTCTGATCGATTCAGGGTCCAACATTTAGTGGAAAATGACACCCCACACGCCTAGGTACTAGAAATCTGGAAAACACATATTCGAAATGGGTAGATAGGCACCCATTTGACCCATAACTTCTTCCGGTGGGTGCCAATCGTTCCGGGACCCATTCCAATCAATTCAGGGTCCAAAATATTGTGGAAAATGATACCCCACACGCCTAGATCGCCAAAAATCTCGAAAATCCTTTTTTCGAAATACAACTTTACCCCTACCCCGACCAAATTTGGTCCGATCGGGTTGAAAAGTCGGACGGACATTTGACTTTTTCGTTCTAGACACTTTGAAACGCCCAGAAACAAATTTTGGGTCGAATCGGAGAGATTGACATTTTGCATGAAAACATAGGTTGATTATCCATAGAATAACCGACCAATATTGATCCACAATATTGGTTGATCCACTGCATATTCATCCACAAGGGTTGATTATTGGTTGGAGCATGAGTATGGAGAAAATGGGGAAGGTACCAAAAATCTCGACCCTCAAGATAGGTAGACCCATCTTGACCCATACCCACCTCCAGAGAGGACTGATCGGTACGGGTCCCAACTCAATGGATTCAGAGTCAAAAATTTAGTAAAGAATGATACCCCACACTCCTAGACAGCCGAAAATCTCGAAAACCAATTTTTCATTAACCCATACCCTCCCCATACTGAAACTTTTCGAGGATCAACTAGAGCCAGAAACAGGTCTCTGACCAAAATTTCAGATTTTGGTTGGTTATTCCTTGAATAATCAACCTATGTTTTCATGATAATGGTCAACCTCTCCGATTCGGCTCAAAATTTTTTTCTGGACGTTTCATGATGTCCTGATCAAAAAAGGTCAATGTCCGTCCGCCGTCCATCGTCTGCGCCGTTTTTGGTAGTAGAAAATGTTCTAAAAATCTGAAATTTGGGTCAGGGGTCTGTTCCCAGCCGAGATGGGTCCTCGAAACTTTTCAGCCCGATCGGACCAAATTTGGAGGGGGTAGGGGTCAAAATGTGTTTTTTGAAAAATGGATTTTCGAGATTTTGGGTGATTTAGGCGAGTGGGGTGTCATTTTCCACTAAATTTTGGACGCTGAATCCAATAAAATGGGTCCCAGAACAATTGGCACCCACTGGAAGAAGTAATGGGTCAAATTGGGTATTTATTGCCCATGTGGGTGACATCAGCCGAATAGACAAACAAAACACATCGTCATATCCTGTTGTTTATAACCAGCTGTTAAACTTAGCAACCAATTTTGAGCAGTTGCCTACAATTTATTCTTTTTACTGTCCGAGCTTTTTATTCGTACCATTCAATTCAATTTAATACAATTATTATAGCCTTCTAAATTACCTACGTTTTCTCAATATTATATTAGTAAATTAGTGTTGTAGTGCCCCATAGATACACCCATCTTGAATATGTGTTTTCGGGATTTCTGCTACCTAGGCGAGTAGGGTGTCATTTTCCACTAAATTTTGAACGCTGAATCCAATAAAATGGGTCCCAGAACAATTGGCACCCACTGGAAGAAGTAATGGGTCAAATTGGGTATTTATTACCCAATTTGATTATGTGTTTTCGGGATTTCTGCTACCTAGGCGTGTGGGGTATCATTTTCCACTAAATTTTGGACGCTGAATTCAATGATGTGTGTCCCAGAACGATTGGCACCCACCGGAAGAAGTTATGGGTCAAAATGGGTATGTATCCACCCATTTGGTATGTGTCAGGATTTCTGGTACCTGGGCGTGTGGGGTATCATATTCCACTAAATTTTGGACCCTGAATCGATTGGAATGGGTCTGAGACCCGCCACACCCACTGTTTCCCCCATTCGAGGAATAACCAACCCGTGTGTAAGAATTTGCAGATTTTTTAGAATAATGTCCGTTTCTGGATTTAGTAGGTTTATGAAAAATTGATTTTCGTAATTTTTTGTACCTAGGCGTGTGGGGTATCATTTTCCACTACATTTTGGACCCTGAATCGATTGGAATGGGCCCGGGACCCGCCACAACCACTGTTTTCCCCATGTTGAAGAAATGAGTCTCCATGCGCCTGGTCCGAGGAATAACCTCCCTCCCACTAAATATGGGCCAACTGGAGAGGGTTGACACCCCCCCCCCCCCCGCATGAATTTAGGCATGATTCATTATTCAAGGAATAACCGACCAAAACTAAAAAATACAAATTCATCCAGAATGGTTAGTTATTCCTTGTAGCAGGAGTACTGAACAGGGAAAACTGATTGTCGAATGTCCTGGACTCATTCTAATCAAATCAGCGTCCAACATCTAGTTGGACCTGTCTCCCACATGAAATTGTAGGTTTTCCATTTCAAATTTGAGGTTGAGGCAAATGGTTTGCTTTACATTAGTTTTAAACGCAGCAACGCTAGCCCGCCTAGTTGAATACCTACTCCGTGCAACGCAACATGACGAAGACATTCCACCCGTCCCTTCCAAATGCCTGTTGATTCGCCTGATTCCTGAGGAGAAACTTTCGCTGAAAAATGTTTCATTCTTTTCCGTTCATTATGTTCATTCTTACTTGTTGAATATTACAATTCACTCACTAATTCATTGTTATTGCTTTCCCAGTATTAAATCATGTACTTGGTTGTACGTGAATCATACTATGTATTCATGTACTTTTTTGGTCATCCTCCAAATTGATGTGTAAAACCTTGAATTTGAAATGAAAAACCTCTAAATTGGTTTGGAAATACTGTATTAAATCGGTGGTTCGTACGAAATAAATTGAGATTTTTTGCCGATCTGATATGCATTTAAACATTTTATTATATTCTATTGCGTGCCTACGAAATATTATTGTGATGACCGGTTGACAGCTTCCATGAAATTGTGAATCTTTATGGGCGCCTGCCACCCTTTCGGCGTTATGGGAAACCATCCTGGGAATTAATTTCTTCTGTCCTAAGAGGGAACCGAATTTTGCTCAATAAATCAGAATTCAATGGTGGCATTTAGGTTGAGCACAATGGTACTAAGGGTGATCTTGGCCTTTAAATTATCTGCTAGCCCGAGCTTTTTGGAAACGAGATTGCATTACAGAACATAATGTCCGAAGAAAATGATAACTCGGCGAATGCTTGATGCTATAAAATAAGAGTTTGGTAGGTAAGTAGGCAGACAATAGTAGGCTCCCTTGGTGATTCAGAGCATACAAATTATTTTAACAGATTTCTAACACCGAATTTCTCCTCATAAAGTTTAACCCCATCAGATCATGAAGAAGGGAAGGTGTGAAAATCCACGAGTGGGGTAATTATTGGTTCGGTACCAGCATTAGGGAAAGTGAAACGAATCACAAACATGAAATTATGTGACACAACAGACGACAGACGAAATGTGGCATGAGAACACTGAACCGGATTCACTCACCTGATTTGGATGGGTTTCACTTACGAGGAATCAACACAGAATTGATGTTCACAAGAATTTCGAATTATGAACTCGAAGATCGACAAACGGCAAAACTGACGAGTAGGAGCCACCAGCGAAACAGATAGTGAAGTAGGAGTGCAGGTTATCAGACAACAGGGAGTGTGGACATTACGTTCTCAACGGAGTAGGAGAGGAGACCAGTGTTGAACTCAATCTCTTGTAGTTCTAGCGGACTCCGGTAGAGCTAACTCGTATAGTAACGATACATCGAATGGTCTTCGCTGATTTAATTTGTATATTTTTTTTTTTTTTTTTTTTTTTAAGGAAGAAAACTCAACGTGTTTTGAGATCAGTTTCTGAAAGGAACCTCAGGATTCAACATTATTAAACATTCAAGAAAATCATTTAAATGCTGATATCAGTTTCAGCTATTCACTTGAGATGTACCTACCTACTGCCACATTTGATTCGTCAGAGTAGGTATTTTAATCTGGCATGGCCATTTTTATTGAAGATTCCGCTGAACTTGTTGCGACTCAGGTGTGAAAGGTGAAATCAAACATTGTCAAGCGTCGGGTTTAAAAATTAAGGCTAACGCTACTGACAGTGTAGTATAAGTAATTTGAACGGGGAACACACCAGCATCTACAAAGTAAATATTTAAAAAACGGGAGAAGTGGGGGATGAGTCTCTCGCGGTAGCCTCCGCGTTTTATTTTTCAGGCAAACACTAGTAAGCGAGGCTAGGAATGAACGATACTGATCGATATCGAGATGGTATCGATAATTTTCTTCCGATACCGATCATTTTAGTATCAATAGTCTGCTTTCGATACCGATACTGGTACATATTGGTAAAAATAATTGGGATCGAAAAAAGTATCAAACAATAACAGTACCTAAAATTTTTGTTAAAAATTATTAAGAATCAAGAAGGTCCTCTCCTAAAGGTTGCTACACTTGTTTCGGCCAGAACTTCGAGTATATACTTTGTGTGAAAAGTGAGTAGCTACTGCGAGTGAACTGTATCGATGTTATATCTTTATATCGATGTTGTATTGTATTGCGGCTGGAGTGTGTTTCGTGATGTGTAAATGGAGTCACGCAGTCACGTGCGAAAGAACGTATATTACTTTCATCTGCAAGTTTTAGATTTAAATTTTTCACATCTGGCGACCGTGACAGGACATTCGGGAAGGAATAATATCGTCTACAAGTGAGTGCTTGGTTGTGTCGTCGTCATTGACTTGTTAGTTGTGAAAGGCCATATCTCTGCTGGTAGATCGAGATATTTGTTGGCTCCTCTTCCAAGACAACCGTAAGTAACCACAATCATGTCGAAGTTGAACCTTTCGACGAAGAAGAGGAAAGGTTTTCGCACTGCGTTTACTAAAGCTTTGGAGAAATTCGATGCCAGTTTAGCCCTGGAACCACCCAATTTGGCGGACGTTGCTGGACATTTCGCTGTAGTTGAAGGTCGTTTTACAACCATGGCCTTGTTGGATGAACAGATTCTAGAAGTTATGTACAATGAGAGTGCCGAGGTTTCGGATGAGGTAGAAACCAACATCCAAGCTGAACTTCTTGCCTCTGACGAGTACAGTCTGAGGTTTCATAACGCAAAGGCAAGGTTTGAAGTCCTCAAGAGTCTACCTGCTGTTGTGCCAGTCGCAGGTGATGCTTGTAGTGTCAGTGGAAATTCGTGTGATCACCATACAGCTCAGCTAAACCTACCCAAATTGGAACTCGTGAAATTTGGTGGTAAAATATCAGACTGGATTACTTTTTGGGCTCAATTTTCCGAAATTGATGCAAATGAAGACCTCTCTAAACAACAGAAGTTTCAGTACCTGCGACAGGCTACAGTACCCAAGTCCCGTGCTCGTGTTGTGGTGGACAGTTTCCCTGCCTCTTCGGAAAACTACGCCAATGCTCTGGAGGCTTTGAAGAGTCGTTTTGGTCGTGATCAGACGATCGGGCGATCAGACTCGAAAAAGTACGGATTGGAAGTTCAAGGCCGGTTCGAGCGTATCCCAGCCAATATTTTCGGCGATTCAGAAGCCACTCTCCTCACATCAGTTGTCGCGCGCGTCAACGACTCAGGCTAGGCTTTGACCAAGATTCGCCCGTTGGCGGTACTCTCTCGACATATTTGCTGACGGAAAACAAATCTATTTTGATCGTCCAGCGCTGCGGTCTCAACATTTCAAAGGCGTTACTGTTTACCAAGCGTCGCGCGTTCTCAATCAATCAGAAGTCGTCGTCATGTTCGAAACTGGTGTTGGTGTAGAAGTCGTAGAAAACAACGGTTGCATGGCCACTCGGGTGTATCTACCTTGGATGTACATAAATCAAACTCGAGGGCTTCTAGGGAATTAGAGTTTTATAAAGGAGGACGACTTCACGCTGCCGGACGGGACTGTGGTGGCTGTGGCCCTACCATTCAGAAACTTTCAACAAGTGCACAGAGAATTTGGAATAAAATGGCTCCTCGAGGACAAGGCGACGGACTGTGGTGAAGCACTCTTTATTCAGGATAATGGCCGGAAAGCTAGCTACTACACGAATATAAGCTTCATCCCTGAATTCCAGATCAACCCGTCGGACATTATCCCACTCAGCAATCAGCAACAACAATATCTGAAAACAGCTGACAACCTATGCGCAAAATCCTACCAATGCCAGTAAGACTACGCCGTTTCGTTGAACAAAGACTTGGCGTACTGGACTCTCGACTAAACCTCTTCATAAACCTTAGTACCAACCTCCTCACTTAGATTATTTATACATTATACATCATTTTTAGAAGAGACGTGCTCGCCCTGACTCCGGATACCTTAAGCCCGTTTCACAGGGGGAGCTTCACGGCTCTCGCCCCTATATGGGAGCGTTTTTCGCTCCTACTACCGCGCCTTTCAAACGAGGAGCCTTATGGCTCTCGCTCCTACATACCACCCTACACAGGAAGCCATTTTAGTCCCTAAGCTCAGTCGTGGAATGGATCGCACGCTCATAGTTTTGCACGTTTGAGCGATAACGAATTGAGTTCCAATAGTTCGATTTCCTTACTTTTGTTCAATTCAATTTAAAAAATGAAAATAAACAAATTACATTAAAAAAAAAAACGAATTACTTTTAAGTATTGTAGGAACGTTTGATATGTTACATTTTGCATTAGAATCAGATGACACATTTATTTCCTTTGTCCATAGCTGCAAGCGGGGAGGAGGCCTTACTGTCGACGTGGGTTCCAGTACCATTCTTCTGCCTCGTCCGCCAACGACTGTGAAGCGATCAAAATCGTCGGCACTGTCGTCATTCTTAGAGGATGGTGGCTCATCAAATCCTTCATGATTGGCAGCATGAGCCCAACCCTGAGCCTGTTCCTCCTTGTCAGTACAATTTAAAATTGCTCCTGACACGTCAGTATTCGCAGGAAGGTGTCTGCCAGGAATCATTTTGACCCCAGCGGCTTCACATACGTGGTCACACATGGAGAAAAATAGAAACATAATGAATTATAATTGAAAACAAGGAAACGTTGCAAAGGAGGATACGCCTCAACCTAGGCTAGAATTGGTACAAGACAAAGTAATTTGACAAAGTAAATTAGACAACACGTGGAGCATAAAATACAATTAATACATGATACATGAAATGATTATATACATGAAATACAATCAATGAACAAGCGCAACTATACCGACTGACGAAAACGGCGTCGACGTTGAAGGGAGAACTGGAGGGGGCACGCTGTCCCGAAGGTGCGCAGCGAGGCTTAATTAACTTGAGTCCTTTATCTCATGGGGAACACAATGTCACAGCTTCTGGACTGTCGACTACTTCAGCTCCTTCACGTCAATCAGGGAACTGGCCAAAAGCAGAGTGTTGTCGTGCTGTGTGCTCGAGACACCTCAGTACAGCTTAAAGAGCAACTTCTTCTTCATCCCCAGCACCAAAGTCGTTTTTGAGTGCAATCAGAACTACATTCTAGTCGGAGATCAAAAACGCGTCTGCTCCAGCAACGGTCAATGGGAAGCTCCCGAATTTGGATACACCGAATGCCTTCCTCAAGTTGAATACGACACTAGCCAACTACTGATAACGTCCGGGATCATTGTGGGAGTCTTGCTACCATTGCTGATAACGCTCGCATGCAACGGGGCGTGTATTTATAGGCGAAATATGAAAGAATGAAGAAAACTATACAGCTCGCAGTTGAGGAGCCTTCACATGAAAAACTGCTTGAGAAATCATTTTACTTAATCCATGTGAATTACTATTTCACGGCGTGGATTGACAGCGCTGATCAGCACTGCCCTTGTGAAATTGCCCTGCTGGAATTCTCCTTGAGCAAGGGAGTCCTTGATACTCTGCATTACATCATAGCCCCAGGTGAAATCCCTCTTGGTAAGCGCGGGGAAGCGAAGACTTGGGCTGATATGATACACGGCATTCCGTTGAGTGATACAATCGGGGAAGAACACATTTCCAAGGAGCACCGCTTTGTGAAGATATTTGCGGATATTGTGGCGTTTCTGAGACGGAACCAGAGGTACGTTAATAACCGTGTTGTTCTGCCTCCGGTGTACACCATGCCGGACTGCAAGCACAACAACAATTCATTGAAAGCCGTCCAGGATGCATTGGCGAAGTTCAGTAGAGCGGCTAATGAGGACTGCAATCTCTTTAGGGTTTATCCGGTACATAGACTTTTTTACCATAAAGACGCGTGGGGAAGTCCAGCGATGCCATTTGGAAGGGGGTATTAGTGAAGGATATGTTCTGTTACACTCCAGACCTTGGATGTGAGTTTCACGAAGACCGGGACTTGAGCATTCACTGCAGCTTCTCTGAAGTGAAGCGCTGGATGTTTACCATTTGTGACCACGCATGTGAAGCCGCTGGGGTCAAAATGATTCCTGGCAGACACCTTCCTGCGAATACTGACGTGTCAGGAGCAATTTTGAATCGTACTGACAAGGAGGAACAAGCTCAGGGTTGGGCTCATGCTGCCAATCATGAAGGATTTGATGAGCCACCATCCTCTAAGAATGACGACAGTGCCAACGATTGCTACTCGCCGGACGGGACTGTGGTGGCTGTGGCCCTACCATTCAGAAACTTTCAACAAGTGCACGAACAATTTGGAATAAAATGGCTCCTCGAGGACAAGGCGACGGACCGTGGTGAAGCACACCAACCTCCTCACTTAGATGATTTATACATTATACATCATTTTTTGAAGAGACGTGCTCGCCCTGACTCTGGATACCTTACTGTCGACGTGGTTCTTCTGCCTCATCCGCCGAAGACTGTGAAGCGATCAAAATCGTCGGCACTGTCGTCATTCTTAGAGGATGGTGGCTCATCAAATCCTTGGGACTGGACTGGACTGGACTTCCCCACGAGTCTTTATGGTAAAAAAGTCTATGTCTATTACATTTAAAAAAAAAAAAAACGAATTACTTTTAAGTATTGTAGGAACGTTTGATATGTTACATTTTGCATTAGAATCAGGTGACACATTTATTTCCTTTGTCCATAGCTGCAAGCGGGGAGGAGGCCTTACTGTCGACGTGGGTTCCAGTACCATTCTTCTGCCTCGTCCGCCAACGACTGTGAAGCGATCAAAATCGTCGGCACTGTCGTCATTCTTAGAGGATGGTGGCTCATCAAATCCTTCATGATTGGCAGCATGAGCCCAACCCTGAGCTTGTTCCTCCTTGTCAGTACGATTCAAAATTGCTCCTGACACGTCAGTATTCGCAGGAAGGTGTCTGCCAGGAATCATTTTGACCCCAGCGGCTTCACATGCGTGGTCACAAATGGTAAACATCCAGCGCTTCACTTCAGAGAAGCTGCAGTGAATGCTCAAGTCCCGGTCTTCGTGAAACTCACATCCAAGGTCTGGAGTGTAACAGAACATATCCTTCACTAATACCCCCTTCCAAATGGCATCGCTGGACTTCCCCACGCGTCTTTATGGTAAAAAAGTCTATGTACCGGATAAACCCTAAAGAGATTGCAGTCCTCATTAGCCGCTCTACTGAACTTCGCCAATGCATCCTGGACGGCTTTCAATGAATTGTTGTTGTGCTTGCAGTCCGGCATGGTGTACACCGGAGGCAGAACAACACGGTTATTAACGTACCTCTGGTTCCGTCTCAGAAACGCCACAATATCCGCAAATATCTTCACAAAGCGGTGCTCCTTGGAAATGTGTTCTTCCCCGATTGTATCACTCAACGGAATGCCGTGTATCATATCAGCCCAAGTCTTCGCTTCCCCGCGCTTACCAAGAGGGATTTCACCTGGGGCTATGATGTAATGCAGAGTATCAAGGACTCCCTTGCTCAAGGAGAATTCCAGCAGGGCAATTTCACAAGGGCAGTGCTGATCAGCGCTGTCAATCCACGCCGTGAAATAGTAATTCACATGGATTAAGTAAAATGATTTCTCAAGCAGTTTTTCATGTGAAGGCTCCTCAACTGCGAGCTGTATAGTTTTCTTCATTCTTTCATATTTCGCCTATAAATACACGCCCCGTTGCATGCGAGCGTTATCAGCAATGGTAGCAAGACTCCCACAATGATCCCGGACGTTATCAGTAGTTGGCTAGTGTCGTATTCAACTTGAGGAAGGCATTCGGTGTATCCAAATTCGGGAGCTTCCCATTGACCGTTGCTGGAGCAGACGCGTTTTTGATCTCCGACTAGAATGTAGTTCTGATTGCACTCAAAAACGACTTTGGTGCTGGGGATGAAGAAGAAGTTGCTCTTTAAGCTAGTACTGAGGTGTCTCGAGCACACAGCACGACAACACTCTGGTTTTGGCCAGTTCCCTGATTGACGTGAAGGAGCTGAAGTAGTCGACAGTCCAGAAGCTGTGACATTGTGTTCCCCATGAGATAAAGGACTCAAGTTAATTAAGCCTCGCTGCGCACCTTCGGGACAGCGTGCCCCCTCCAGTTCTCCCTTCAACGTCGACGCCGTTTTCGTCAGTCGGTATAGTTGCGCTTGTTCATTGATTGTATTTCATGTATATAATCATTTCATGTATCATGTATTAATTGTATTTTATGCTCCACGTGTTGTCTAATTTACTTTGTCAAATTACTTTGTCTTGTATCAATTCTAGCCTAGGTTGAGGCATATCCTCCTTTGCAACGTGTCCTTGTTTTCAATTCCGCAAATTAAAAAGGAAAATAAAATTATAATGATTGGTCATGATGTACACACTAGGGCAAAAAAGGACCTCAGGTGTATAATTCCAAAGGGAACAACTTCTTTTTTCCAAAACCAATATTTTTATATAGGAGTGAAATTTTTCAACTCACTCCCTGTAGATGTCAAAGTGGCTTGTAATCAGGCAAATTGGAAATCAATAGTAACCAGGCATCTTTTGAAGGAAAAAATTACTTTAATTTAATAATCCATAATGTAATTCTGTTCTTTGTTTATGTTTTTCTTTGTACTGCTTCCATGAGACAATGTCGTCTCCCTTATGCTGTTTTAACTACACCCGCTCTACATAGTTCACAGTACTTGCTTATGTTTTTCCCCTAGATTTGACTCCTCTCCCTGTGCACGGTTCGCCAAACAGGGGGAGTACCTTCCAGATTAGTGATGTTTTTTGTTATATTTTATTTGAGTAGTCCTTTTATTTTTATTTGAGTATTTATCTCTTGTGTGTTTATTGTGGAAGGAAATAAATAAATAAAAAAAATAAATAAAAATAATAATAATTCATTATGTTTCAACGTATTTTATGCTCATCCTTGGTATCCCTAATTAACGCTTAGTTGTATGTCTTGGACTTACATTGTGTAACCTCTCGCTAGGTCCATTCAAAATCTTCAAAGAAACCCGAATTAAATTATAGTAGATTCAAACAGATTTTAATTCGAGAGAGGCTTACACTTACTGTTGGAGGCTCTCAGGTCAATGAGGTTTTTTTTGCAGACTTTCATGGCTGTGCTGTACAATGGGGATTTTCAATGCAAAGTTCGAGTGTTAATTGACAGCTGCTCACAGAGAAGCTATGTCTTGAACGTGTTGGCCCAAGAAATGGGGTTCAAACCGCTTGGTTAGGAGACTCTTGTTCATTGTCTGTTTGGTGATAATAGTATTGGACAAGTCAAACATCCGTGTTATAAATTACACTTGAGAGGTTTATCAAATAGTTACGCCTGTAATTTCTCAGCATTGGGATAAGGAAATATAGCTGCGTTTATTCCCACTTCCAAACCGGATTCTATTGTCAGATCTGAATTGGGTCGGTTGAACATCACGCTGATTGAGGACAATGGGGGCCCTATTGACATACTCATAGGAGCAGACATAGCAGGGAAGATTTGGGCAGGAACACGCAATATATTATCTTCAGGAATTGTTGCTGTGGAAACACTTTTTGGCTGGACTGTTGGGAACTACAAAGAGAAGTCATTTAACCTCTCCATCTATTTCTGCCCTGGCTACCACCTACACAATGGCTACCATCACAGCGAGTGATGTGACAGACTTGTGGAAAATGGAGGCTATTGGTATTTCCGATCCTATTGAAAAAAAGGACTGCGATGCTAGAAGAGCTGGAAGTGATGGATCACTTCAAGAATACAGTGGAATTTGTGGGAGGGCGTTATCGAGTTCGGCTGCCATGGACTGAAATTGTGCATGATTTACTTACCAACCGAGGAGTTGCTGAGGCTCGACTTGGTCAAACCACAAGAAAAATGCAACTAAACGACCAACTTTTTGAAGACTATGACGCCGTGTTCAAGGAGTGGTTGCAATTGAACATCATTGAAGAGATTCAGGATGATGGAAAGGGGCATTATCTATCCCATCAACCAGTTGTGAAAACCTCTAGTTCAACAACCAAGGTTCGTCCAGTCTTTGATGTAGTCATCCCTCCTCACTGAATCATTGCCTAGAAGCTGGTCCCAACATGATTGAATTAATCCCAGATATCCTAATGAGATTTTGGAAAAAGAAAGTTGGCGTTTCTGCTGATGTGGAGAAGGCTTTCCTGATGATTGAAATTCATCCTGAGGATCGAAATTTTCTGAAGTTCCTGTGGTGGAGAGATAAGCAGAATGAATGGCTTACTTATAGACATATTATTATTTACGTATATTATTTTCATCCCTGGATCTGCGAGTTTTAGATTTAAAATTTTCACACATTGGGTATATACCTTAGGTATATGCATATAAGGGGCCAGAAGCTTCTGATAGGTTGCTATAAGGTTCTGATTTAGTTGGAGGAAAGTAGCGAAATTGAGTGAAAAGCGTCAGTAAAACACATTCTGTGTTTCAATAATTTCGTCTGAAGTATGTAAATAGTGGTAACCGGAGGCAAGCCCCCAGGCGAGACGCGGAGCGCCAGGTTTTGATTTGATACCGATATTTGTTGGTATCGATACTTTTGATTCGATACTTGCTTGGTATCGATATCGTTCTTTTGATACGTTTACCGATTACAAGGCAAGAAGTATGAAGAAAGAAGATGAAGATGATGGCCTTATCGCCTTATCACTTCAATAACCTTCTGTTGTCGAATTGATTATACAAATCTAATTACTTAATTGCCTCTCCTTAAAAGTTCGTACTCTGACGATCAAACTGTCTTTCTTTTGAAAACCTTCGAATGAATGCCTCTTTTGTTATTTGAGTGATCGATCAAACATCAAGTTCGCTTAAGCTATCGCACTCTGAATCCTAATTTATTGTAAGTGTCATCGTGCGGTGAATTCGCTATTCGTATTTAGTTTTCTAGAGTGTGTTTCTCTACCGTCCTAATTGTGTTTCCAGATTTTCTCGACCGCAATGCGTTTGACAGCGCCATCTCAATGGTTCGTCGGAGTCAAGATTCTATCCAACTGCTGAGCGCAGAGTCGGATAGCAGTGAATCGACGTCTGGATGCCCTGCTGTCAAACTCCCTAATACCGACGCCCCGGTCAGACGCCCCAAGTTTTACAGGTACGTACAGAATTATTGGTAAAAGTCGGCATCAGGCCGCCCCTTAGAAATATATCGATATATTCGTTCTCTCTGAGTTGAAACTGGGTAAACGAAACTAATAACTAGGGTAAACGAAACTAAAAATGCAGTAAATCGATATATTTCTATGGGGAGGGCTGATGCCGACTTCAACCAGAATTACTTAATAAGTTCATAATGATGGTCATGTAACCCTCGTTGTAGACACATACAAATGGAATCTTATAGCGATAGAGTGTTAGGTATGACTGTCATATTCATCCTACCCTGAGTTCGAGAATTATGTTTGTTCGAATATTCTTCCATCTCGACGTCAAGTCTAATCAGCCAGGCAACCGGATTATTGAGCGTTCACTATACTACCTATATTTCACTATAAAAGCACACCAAGGTAGCCGTGAATAAATTGAAAGCTCCCAGCCAAAACATAAATAACATCAAATATAAACACGGTACTCCCTAAATGAGACCTTCGTTCCCAGTTAAAATCGGGGCTTTTGTCGACAACAACTTAAAATAAATAAATGAATAAGTGACTATCATCTCGAACATCAGCTTAAAAAAAGAACAGAGTTGGTATCCAATCATATCTGCGCCTGAATTTTCAACTCATTTGCATCCTCCCAGTATAGGTGGAAGAGGTGGTCAAGTCAAAAACGATCCTGTACTCAAAATCTACTCGTATTCGATTAGGTTGAATTGTCTCATTGTTCCAGAATCAAAACAATTTTCCTTGTCTATCATTTGAACTCTTTCCTGTCAATTGAAAAATTGTTCCTAAATTTTTTCAGGTCACGTCCAAACGTTTCCACCTCTAATTCATCCGTCATCAAGAAAAATGTTCGAACCATCTTGACTGTAGTAGCCGTTACTATTTTGACTTTATGGATCATCATGCTTACGGTAGTGGCCTCTTCATTGTACAGAAGAGTCTCCGAAGTTCAAGAATTAACTAATAGACGTAAGTGAAGCAACTTTTCATCATTTCAACGTTTGATTAATGACACGAAAACTGATGCACGACATTTTAGATGCAGTAAACGATGCGCTCATCAGCACCTTCTTTACTGCATGTGCACTTCAAAAAGTCAAACATAAATGTGCACACTCACATTTTTCATTTAAAAACTAATCCTACGGTCCAATGTAACACTTGGACCCATAATGATTCACCTATGTAAGACCTGATGATGATTAAGAACATCAAACATTTGTCCCTGACCTTCTAGTTAGTTCAGGTACTCATGAGAGTGAAAATGTGAGACATTTGTTTAGATTTTCAACCCATGTAGAGTACATATTGCAACAAAAAATAGGATTATCCAGTATTCAAATCTTCCTTAAAAATAAAGAAGAAAAAAAATGATAAGGAATTGGTTAAATTTACTTAAGTTGAAAATGATATGGTTAAAATGAGGGCTGTAAATTTCAGGAGGGTATTAAAGTCATTCCTGTTCAGATAATATCTGAATAATAAAATAATAATAAAATAATAAAAAGTCGTATTACCTTAGCAATACAAACTAATCATCACCCAAAAAGCGAACCATTTATGCTATTGATTGGGTGATTAAAATATTGATAAATTTTGGTCAGTGACTGGTTTTGTCAGGGGTTGTTGGTTCTTGAAACTTGTCAGCGCAATCACCCAAAAGAGGGGGTATGGTGTATGGGAGTGAGACCTACATAGAATAATAAACTGTTTTTGGAATAATTCACATCGTTTCTTGATGTTGGCTCTTGTCCGTGGTACAGGCATTTGTGATGGTAATACTAGTAACTCTTGGACTTGAGGATAAACTGTTAACATGATTATAAATGTATTAATATTCCTCAATTATAACAGTGGCTTGACTATTTTCTTCAAGCCTGTTTTGGTTAATTTAAGAAAGAGAATATCAATGTCTAGGACCTACTTGTTCATGTTGCATGATACTTCTTGCATGGAGAGTCTGTAGCCATATTTCCCTCCACCCTGTTAATTTCCTCTTCCATCTTCATGTTTGACCAATGCCCTCAGACCAAGTCGTTTATACACATAAATCTTTTTCAGCCCACTATTTTATTTCAATGTTTCACTGAACTGTTTCATGAAACATGTAGCACTTTTGTAGACAAGCACCATTTGCCGTTGCTTTTCCTATTTGAATGGAAGTATGCAGTTTGAACCTCACGGAAGGTACCTTATTTTACCTCCACGTTCCATAAAATACGAAAGAGGGCGTGTGTTTGAATGGTTGACTCTTGTTTCTTATTCAACAGTACCTTCTTGTAACAGCTTACAAAATTTATTGGAATTGATTGATACAATTCTTGAGCCAATGATGATCATCACCTCCAAGGAACTTACAGTCGTCTTTTCCGTTGGAAAGTACTCACTATTTCCATGTTGGCACTGATTGACCAGGCAGGACATGTAGTGAGAGGATTGGGAATGCAGTATAAGAAGAAGTCATGTAGCTCTGTCCTTCATGTAGCTTTTGAAACCAATTGAGCACACCTACTGTTTGAGGACACCGAATGTACCCACTCTTTCTAGGTAGTTCCTGTCTATTATTGCCATCAAATCAATGAAGGTTACATTGATCCTCCCAGTACATCCTTTCCTGAGTTTTGCCCACACAGCAGAGATTCCCTGTACAACTGGCAGCTTCCATTCAAAATGTAGAGCGCGCTACTACCCATCGTGTAATTTTCCTTTCTGAACAACACTGTCTCCTGCAATTGGGGCAGAATTGATCGATATCTGAAATACAGAAGGACCTTGAATCTGAGTGAAAGATTCATTGAACTTGCACGCCCGTGGTATCAGCCTGGGGTCATGGAAAAATTAGGCTGCCTTATGTAGGGTGTGCAATAATTGAAGCAATGCGGTGCTTCCGAGTTCATTTATTTCCTTTTCAAAGATTGAATCTAAATATATGAATCAAAATGAAAAAGTATTGTAAGTTAACAACTTACATAGTCAGCTAATCAAAATTGTAATACATACCGAGAGTTTCTCGGAGTAAAGTGTACAAACTGCGCCACAACATTATACTACTTTACTCCTTCATAATTCTTCCGAAAAAAGGTATTCCTCGCGAATTGAAGTTTTACCTTTTTCCTTATACAAACTACACTGCTGTAAGGCACCTATAAAGACACTCATCATACAACTAAACCAACTTCCTTTTGTACGTACCACTTGAAACGAAACAATTTTCAAGTTGTAGGATATCTTGTTTAACATTACAAATTATACAATACGGAAACTGTATGTGCGCATTCTCAGGATGCATATACATCGTTGAGGATCTTTAAGTGTGATACATGTATTTGTTATGACACTTGTTGCGTTGTTATGAGAGGGATATTGGCCATTGGAAGATTACAGAATTGATACTTGTACAATTGAATTCTTCTTGATAAATAAGTTAATCTAGTTAATCCTCAAAACTTTTCAGCCCGATCGGATCAAACGGGGAGGGGGGGGGGGCATCAACCTACATTGATTTTCGACATTTTCGGCGATCTAGGCGTGTGGGTTATTATTTTCCACTAAATGTTGGACGCTAAATCCAATAAAACGGTTCGTGGAACGATTGGTGCCCACCGGAGGAGGTTATGTGTCAATATAGGTATCTATCTACCTATTTCAAATATCGTTCTGACTCCTGGTCCGAGGAATTACCAACCACTGTCTGAATTTGCAGCGTTTTATGAATCTCAATTTTCGGGGCTTTTTGAGATTTATCATTTTCCACTTAATTTTGGACGCTGAATGCGTTTAGATGGGCCTCCGGACGAAAGTATGGGGCAGAATAGGTATTTTGAGAATGGATTTGCGAGATATTCGGAGACATGAGAGTGTGAGGTAGCATTTAAATATAATATATAGGTATACATTTCGGACGCTGAATCAATCAAAATGACTCCTGGACAAGAAATGTTTTCGCCAAACTCTTGGTTCATGGAATAATTCACAATTGTGGAAGATTGCTGCGTTTTCTCTCAGAAGCGGTTTTATTTACGCTGGCGTCATTTTGTCGCATTCCTCGTTGGCAACCACTTCCGCCCCCTTCCACCGCCGGTCGCCATGGCGGCTGCTCGGAGGCGGGAAACGGCCCCCGCCTCCCCTCCGCCACCACCTCGTAGGTACTGTGCTCTAGCGACCCACATTCGAAACTCGACCCAACCCGCGGAATCAATGTTTACCATCCAACTCCTCTCCGAGCCCATCAGTCATGCCCGTGTTTGTCGTCCAACTCTCCTCGACGACCGTTCATGTTATGTCTTAGGCCGACGTCATTCTAATCGTCGGTGGACCTTCTTGTGTGCGTCCGTGACAAGGTTAATTGGTTATGCTCGGGGCCAAATGAGTGAGTACCATCCTGACTACGTGCCGCATCAATTCGATTCTACATCCCCATCACCACCCTCTCCCCTCACATACCCTACAAGTCGCTCTCAGATCTTAACTTTTATTCTGTATTCTGCGTAATCTTCAGACCTAATCTGCTCCATGACCCGATCCACCTCTACACCCGCGGAATTGAGATCCTGAATTTCATGAGAGCACACCAAGACCCAAGCCAAGAGACCCAAATACTTGAAGATGTTCTCTTCGAACAGTACGATGTACGTATCCACCACCTACTTTCATGTGGTCGCACACAACTACAATTCTTACCATTACTATACCTCTTTACCGTAATCGCTCGAAAAAGACACAAGCACCTCGGTGTCTCTTACAGGCTGCTCCAACCAATTGTATCAATTTTTGAGTCAATGTCGATTGATACAAGCCACACAAACATTCACCATCGCCATCAAACATTCACAGCCAGCCGTCCTTCAGTATATGTATTTTCACCCTAATTTAGGGGATGATAACAGGAACAACGCTCTTTCTAAAATGTCATGCACTCGTCATTTGGAGGGGAGACTGATGTTCTGAATTCATTGTATCCTGAAGGGTCGTTTTAGACCGGTAATACCATAATTTGATTCAGCATAATTGAATAATAATGAATGGATTGATAAATTGAATCGATTGTGGGTTTTCGTCCTCAATTATGTGGGATATGTGTGCCTGAGAAAATCGATAAATTAAATACTGGACCCTCCTCCCTCCATCTCATGGCATGGTGACTGCTTTTATTACTGTCAAACTTTCTTTGGTCTTTGTGGCTTATTATTCTATGATGATTCCGTCATTGTTCATCGTGAGAGAAGCGTTCATTCCAGGTCGAAATTTCCTGTATATCTCGAAATACCTGAAAAATAACTTGAATTCATTCGATGATCGCATGACCATTTTTTTGGTTTTATTCAAATCTGCTATCCCACTATCCCATTTTGATTTTAAGTATTTTCCTGAGCGTGCGCCTTAGCTAATTAGTGCCAGACGGCTGTGACTCGCACACTCTGAGAATTTTTGTAGAAAACCATATTATTTTTAAGCGAGATTTCTCCTATGAATAATTACAGTTGGTGTGTTTCACAATAGTTAGAAAGTTAGTACGAACCCATTTATGCGTTCTCCTTCAAGCATTGTTTTGTCAAATAGTGGATGATGGTGAACTCTCAAGTGTGGCGCATCAATTGTTATTGTTTTTAACGCTGATTCACGTGAAAAAAAAATCATATTTTTCAGTGCATGTTTTCAATTATACCATAGCCGGTTCCCAGTCAGTCAAATTATGAAGGGAGAAGGGAATGAAAATAGAGAATTATAAAAAAAACCCTAACTGTGAAATTTAATAAGCAAACTCACAGGAAGGGGAGAAGGGGGAGGGGGACTTGTGCGACACCATGTATATATGAAGGTAGTAAAGGAGATGTACCTGTTGGAGGTTCAGCAGAATAACTAGATAGGCTGGATTCTTTGGAATCCTCCTGTTTGCAACTTTTACGACCCTGCAACTCCTTCCTCTCATCTTGCTATTCGTGTCCTCTATCCTTCCTCATCTTGGGAGGCCAATGAGGAGTCGATTATGTAGTAGCTTAATTACACAGGGAAGGGGCAGGGAAAGATGGTTCAATCGCACAGTCGATTTCTGAACATAATTTCCAAGCTAAAATAAACCTCTGGCAACTGATTGTTAAACACCAACTGCCTTCTTGTGTGAACTGTCAGGTTCTAAGCGCATTCACCCTTGGTCACATAATGTGCCCTGAAACTATATGCCTACTTTGCACCTGGAACTGTGCATGTGCCTATGAGAAACTCGGTACATCTGTTATGATGTATTTCAGTTCTTGACTCATTTTATAACCTAACTGAAGCCTGGGCAACTTCATGGTAATTCAAGCATGCATGAAAAAACAAAAATCTTCGTGTTTCGAAATCGGAATATTTGTTCTTTAATTCTGGGCTTTCTTTCTCAGCAATGTCGATTGTTGATCTCCGCTAGCAAACAAGCTAATCCCCTCGAAGAATTAAATCACTGTGACGGTTTGTTCTCGTGACTCTGCATTGATGATTACCTACCATTTAGAAGCTGTCTGTCATCTTTTATTCATTGTGCGTGTTAAATGTGATAATCATTTTCGCTCCGCTCACTTCAACAATTTTTTTTTTTAATCCTCTATTCGCCTTTAGGGTCCTATTCTTGAGCCTGGTTTCAAGGGCATTCTAACGCTGAAAATTATTAGATAGAATTGAAAGGGGAAGCTATCATCATATTCCAGACATGCCGATGTCATTCAATCCATGTATGGTAGTCCAATATCGGATATGTTATATATCTACTCCATTATTTTATTATATTTTTAACTTCAGCACGTGTCATCCCTTTCCCATTCCTTGCATCTGAAGAATAACACCCTGCCTGATTATTTATAAAGTTAGCTACTTAGTTCTCGCAATTTTTTTTAAATTTTAGCACCTATTAAAGAAAAGGTGAACGCTAGTAGTTGCAATATAGCTAGCTTTATTCCTCGCATCACTATCATGTTGAGTTCAGCTCTGTCAATTCTGAAATCCCGCTCAATCGAAATTGATTACCGTTAAATCGTTCTGTTGTGGCAGTTTGTGCGTAGACATGGAGTCCGGTCGTAGTAACGGAAGTAGCATTCGTGGAGGGGCTGGTGGGAAGAAAATGAGGAAGAGAAAAGAATTGGACGCCCTCGTCGGCGGCGTTGGTGTCAAAAGAGTTGGCAGTGGTAATAAGAGGCCCGGCAGCGGAGGAGTGAGTCCGCAAGATCAGCTGCTGTCGGAGTCGACCGGCGACGAGGACTACTGGAGCGCCACGAAAATATCTGCCAAAGGGAAACGTCACTACTCTAGCACCTCAGGGAAACGAGGCTCCGGCACCTGCAGCGCCCTCTTGCGTCTCTGCACCATCCTTCTCATTATGGCCTGTGTCGTGGCTACCATCACGGTCATGTGGCTCTTCATTGACATTAGAGAGCAAACCACTTACCTCCGCAGCCAGCTGGACCAAGGTTAGGCTTCCTCTGACTTTCAATACTACCTTTTGGCCCCATATACCTAAGTTCGGAAGAACCTTTTCCTTCCACGTGATGAACCTCTGCTATGACCGAAGCAATGTGTGATTTAGTGCGGAGCGTCAATCATTTAATTCTGAAACTGACTCACTTAATACCCTTTCACTAAGGGAATATGAACAATGGAAATTAGATTAACGCAAATAGCGGTCTGGCAGAAACTAAAATTGATAGATAGTTGTTATATCACACTTCAGATTTGTGTTGACATGCGAAGATCCGGAGATGCTGTGCTCGACCACCAATTATGTTCTTATGTTATGTGGAATGAGTGGAAAAGTCTACTAGTTGAGTGTTGGCATCTTACCGCGGCTCTCTCGTTTGGAATATTTACCAGAAAATGCATTCCACATTACATACCTACCTAGCAATTCAACCACTCTGCTTTTAGGTTGGAACATTTAGAGGTAGAAAAGGAAAAACTTTCTGGCCATGAGGAACGCTCAGGACTCAGTCTGGCAATCCCTACGGTTCTGTTCTTGTCTGCCTTGCTGTTGCCCGCTCTACTTATATTTAAAAATGTGTTTTTTTTTTTTTTTTTCGTCTTTATGCGTGGAGGTTCTCGTTATGACTATCTAGGTTCAATTGCATGATCACCCAAACGCTACCAATTAAGGAGCCAACATAATATCTGATTTGAACTCCACTCTGCAGATGGCGAAAAGTCTTCCATTCCCAGGTTGCCATCACACCTTCTGATCAAACACTCTTTCTTAGAATCATTGTGTCCAGTAGCTTAGCTGAGAGAAAAGTACTCACTCATCCATCCTCCAAGATTTTCCCAAAACAACCAGATTCCTACCAATAATTATTGACGAATTTCTGGAGCGAATTTCTCCATTTTTTACGGCACACATGCGTCGTCATGTCATCTTTGTGTACATTACCCACTGCTCAGTAGACCTGACACGCGTGTTTTTCGTCCTGGTTATTAAAAATATGCGTAAAAATACAGGTTCGCTTTCAAATTGAGTTTAAAAAAATTGACGGTTTGAAAAGTTTTATTTCGCAGTTTTGTATACTCAGATGATCATTTGCAATCTACTATGCATATAGGAAAATACGTTTATTATAATTCATATATTATGACGTTAGTTTAGCAGGCTCAGGCTCAGCTGAGGCTCATTCCAAATAATTCATTATTGCGAAGATATTCTTGCAATTTCAATAAGTACAATACAATTTCACACTCACTTTCGGTTAATTCATTTTTCTCCAAGGATTTGGTATAATCTATTGTTTTATATATTTTTTTTTTAATTTTTAGTTTCAGCTGGAAGTCAAGGAGTTCCGGAAGAAATTCAAAAATGTCATTCCTTATCAAGACAGCTCCAAAAGAACCAGACGGTGGTATTTTCGCAAATCGATTCAATAAGACAGAGCTTATTGAACTTCAGCTTGCTGGTAAGCATTGTTATGATGAAGTCTATAGGATCTCAAGTTATTATGATATTACTCTGAAGTTGATTCTTGATATTATTTCCTAGTGAATTATGGCAACTCTCTCATTTCCCAGATGAAAGAAGTCGAGAGCAGGGTGAGCGAGGTTGAAAACCGATTAAAAGGATCGCCTGAGCTGGTGAATGTACCCAGTCATCTACAGTCTTTGACGACGAGCATCGCAAGTCTGGGAAGTGGCCTCGAAGACATGAAGACCACAACTGGGCACCTCCAAGAAGCTCAAGAGGGCATAAAGCAACTTATTCAAATTATGAACAAGAATATAACGGGAGTGAATGTGAGTTCCTCTATCGTCAGACAGCACGCAATCCCTACCGCTATTCGATATAATCTAAATCGGATCCAGGCTGATCTTGGATTTATAAGGAAATCCCTCGTGCGTTTCATTTCAGGCTACCGTCATGGGATTGAATGATACTATCAAGAAACAACTTGGCAGTTCAAACTATTCTTCCAGCAATCAAGAGACGAACGAGAAACTCGTTACGTTGCT